>CM056994.1:264137283-264302283 GCA_029891345.1 Dryococelus australis | reverse complement strand
AATGTTTAAATGGTGTAGAAATCTTTGAAGGCCGTTTTCATTATCCTGTATTATAAGTTGATCATTGCAAACAGTAAAATATAGACGTATCTATTGCGATTTATCTTGATTTCTGAAGTTATTATCGACATCCAGTCATTTAAATATACTATTCATATAAATGTTAAATAAAGTATGGGATAAGCTGCAACCATATTTCAAGCCTTGACTTGTTTCTGTTGATTGAGACTGATGGGAGTCTAACTTCATCCATACCTTGATGCCGGCTAACAGAGAGTGGCACTAGAGCGCATGACAGCGCTGACATGTCATGTGTTCCGCACGTGCACGAAGAGGCCGATAATTTTGAACTTTCCTATAAATGTTAATTTCAGGGTAAAAAATGTTATATTGTCTTTACAGTGTTTAATATGTCTTAAAATGTTTTAAAGTGTTTGTACTAATTTTAATTGTTTGGTTATGAATATTCAAAGTGCTAGCAGCACCGACATTAAGAACAATTAATATTCTGGCATGAACTCCATGACAAAGTGCCATTAAAATAATACTGAAATTCGTAACAAAATTAAAGAAATGTAAAACAATATCTAATTTAGTTTGTGCCATTTTATTTTCAATAAAATATTTCACTCGGCGTGCATAGCACTTCCACTTATGTGAACCCCGTAGGCAGACATGATAGGTCCATGCGATGCTTGTATCTGGACAGTCTGTCGAGGAGAGATGGCGAGGTAAGACACTGTCATGTGTGCACTACAACTTTTGTTCACTGATTTAGGTTTCCACGGTCAATGTAGTTTACCGGTTAATCTTTGTTTTTGCAGACATTTTCCCCAGCATTATGCTTCCGCTTTACTAATTCTTACGCCCTTGTGGCATTTTTAACTTAATTGAGGAGAAGGAGGAGAAAGATGTCGGAGAGGTCACGCACCTGCGCATTTGAATCAGATGCCATTTACCCATGTTTATGGAATTTCAGTGTAACTTCTGCCTAATTGCTACACGCAATTTTAAGAGCTTTATTTTTATGTATGTATTTAAGGGTAATATTCGTGTTTGAATATTTTACGGCAACATCACGTATAACCACGTGGCCGACTGAAGCCTAGTCGTACATGCCATCATTGCATTTTAAGAGCTTATTAATATAATATTGTATGTGCAATCATTTATTTCAGGGTTCTATGTCAATATTATTCAGGGTTCAATGCAGTTTTCACGTAAATTGATGCTTTTTGTACTTGACCACGTGGTCACAGTAATGTTTGATTTCACCACCATCAGGCATGTTACAAGCCTGTAACAATGCTAATTGTACAGAGAATCATTTGCTCAACACAAATAATATTTTATCTGAATTTAGTTTGCAGTTTCCACGCAGAAATATTGCACTTTGTAAGGTGCAATTATTCCCGTCCTAGCCGGCTCTATGTATAGGCCGTCACCACACTAACCACGTGCTGGAGGGCGAGCCCCGAGTTTGCATTATTGATGCTGAGTAATCACACATGTTAATATGTATTAAGGGTTTCATTTGTAATTCACCATGTCCTGTGTTCAGGGAAAAACCGCCATTCCACCCTAGCGGCTGTCGGCCCTCTTCCCTTGTGAAGGCAGTGCTTTCACACATCTCGGTGAGATCATCCATTTAGGCGTGCGCTAGGTTAATTACGGACTAGAGAAAACCCAAGCGGAATTAGCTAGTCATGACCAAGATAACCATTTCATTGGCAAGTTGATGTGTGTGAACAATATCAATAAAAACAAGTCTACAGTGAACTCAATTTTTTATTCAGTAGTGACAGTGTCCTAGCCACATGTTTTATAAATTGTTTATTTCAATGATTTTATTAAAAGTTTAGTATTGCCATCATATTTGTAAGTACGCACGGGTGAGACGGACACACAAACCCCGTAACATCCCAGAGAACCTTGAGTCTTAATAGTGCGGTGATTGGGCAGCACCGCTGGCACCCAAATTACCAGTAAGTATTTGTGTCATAGTTCGTCTCGTGTCCCACCCGACGGCGTCAACCTTTGTTCCACTATATACGCTTCTAATGGCATATTAGATGAGAAGGGTAAACTTTCTGCTTCATTATAGTCCAAATTGTGTATGTCAACTCTATTGAATGCAATCTCAAAGTCAACAAACGCGATACAAGTCTCAAGATTAAATTCCAGACTATTCCAATTATCTAATTTAAAATAAAAACATTGTCTGTACAAGACCATCCCTTCCTAAAATCATTTTGTATGTCAAGTAACATAACATCTGAAATTTTCTTCAACATTTTATCAATTATTTTTGAGTAAACTTTCTATGCTGTATTCAAAATGCTGATTCACTTATAATTTTCGCATTTGTTTTGGTCTCCTTTTTTAAACAAAGAGACTATTTGAGCACTTTTCCATTCCTGCGGTATTATACTCCTCTGCCAGCATTCATTAAATTGATGAAGCAAGAGTAGATGTAGGTAGTAATATTCTTCCATATTTATATTATCCGAACCAGCTGCTTTTCTACATTTCACTTCACGTATCACTTCTAATAACTCTTCCATAGTTAATGGATCTACAGCACCACATACATTTTCCCCATCATCCATTCTTTCTTCCTGGACTTGCAGTCAATTTCTGTAGTGTTGAAGCCATTTCTCTTCAATTATTACATTCAAATGAGCAGAATCTTTTTCTGTGGTGTTCAACTGTTTCATTACCTTGTAAACCAACATTTGCCTGCCATGAATATCATGCTTTATCTTACTAATGAACTTATCCCATGATTCCTGATGTGCTTGTCTTGAAAGTTGTTCGACTTTGCTGCGGATGCACTTACATTTCTCTGTCTGAATCACTTTTAGTCTGCAAGTATCTCAAGTATGCTGCTCGTTTGTCGGTTACAGCTTCTTTACATTCATTGTTCCATATTCGGACCCCTTTTCTTTTCCTGCATCTCCTTTTGATTCCTAAATGCTCATAATTGCTTTTCCGATGCAGTTTTTTTATGTTCTCCCATTCATCATCCACCTCATCACTTGTATACACATTAATTTGATGATAATTCAGTCTACAATTTCCTTACAATTTCGTCCTGCAACACACATATCTTAAAAGCTTCCTCTGTGGTTTTTTTTTTTGTTGCCGATTCAGTTTCTTTCATCTTGTATATAATTTTATAGTTGAAATAACAAGGTACTTATCTGGGTACATATCCTTTCACCTAAAAACACGTGTATCTTGTACAAGGGGAAATAACTTTTCGTTTATTATCACATAATAAGTGATCTAAAACCCCTTGCACTACAGGTATATTTATGTATATCTTTATGTCTGAAATAAGTATTGGTTAGTCTAAACTTATTATAGGCAGCAAATTGCCTTAATTCATTGCCATTGTCATTCACTATGTATTCTCCAAAACTAACTACTAAGTTCGGTATTGGCAGGTTTCCTACTCTTGCATTCAGGTCTCCAGCAATTAACAGAAAATACGTTCTCATGTATATATTGACCACTTTTTGAAGGGTCTCGTAGAAGACTATAGTTTCTTCCTTCTTGCCTTCCTCAGGTGCATACACTGCAATCACAGACAAATGCCCTCTATCCATTTTGAGTCTAGCTCTTACTAGTCTTTCATTTATGTATGAGTAGCTGTCTATCCTTGAAGATCATTTTTTGTCCACTAAAATTCAATTCCACACTGACCTATTATATTTTGATCTACACCTGAATAAATCATTGTGTAATCGTCAAGATCTTTAGTTCCTCCTATCAAGGAAATTATAATTAATTCTTTTATTTGATTAAGACCTCCATCCCTTAACGAACTTGGTATAGCCCACTTAATTTCTAGAGAGGGAAATTGTAACAATACCTACATATTTTTTTTTTACAAATTAAAATATTAACACATAAAGAGTGGTGACTATGTTATACACATATGACACATACAACACAAAAGTTTTATACCCACTACACCCTTGGTAGCTTAAGTAGCATTATTAAAAGTTTATTTTGTATCATTAACTATTTAGATTAAATCAATATGTTTCTCATTAAGTACTGTTAAGAAAATGTAACATTTAAAAACAGTAATAATATAAGAAATATTTATATGGAAAGAAGCTGAATCGCAAAATACCGAGACATTATGTTTATATCAAATATATGCATTCAAACATATTCTCTCAAAAGCTCTAAATGTAATTTTATACTTCCTGCATGCTGTTATAACTTAAATACTGATTTTGAAATGATGTGTGTGGGTTTGTCGAATTAATTAACGTTTTTCTCAATACACACAAGCAGCTGGGGATTTTAAATGTCAACTTGCCCACTTCATATCAAAATCGAAAAACACCACTTAAACTTACATTATTTTCTTTTATTCTACAACCAAAAGAAATATTTAGTCTGTAGTATGCAGTAAAATTTAAAATCAAAACATCATACCAGAGACATCCTTGCGATTTCGGCTTACTGAACACCGTGGGGCAAAAATATCGAAATTCAACTTCCAACGCCGGATCCAAAGTTATTAAAGAGTCACGGCAATGGTATCACTTCGCATAACCAACGTGCATAATGAACAGTGTTAATGTGCATTGCATGACAAGCAAAATACATGACATTTAATTTTTTTTTTTTTTTTTTTTCATTATTAATAAAAATCGGTTTTTCACCGCAGTCAAGTACATAGACATGGAAATCAACAGCAATATTACACAAAGGCAGACGCCATGACAGGTTCGCAAAGAAATGTCCTCTATAAAAACATTAACCCATTAAAACAATTAATTAAATAACAATATTTCAAAGACAAACAGATATTAATGTAAAGAGCAAGTGTTTCCACTTGCAGAAAAACAACACAAATTCGAAATAAAGAATGTAATTTTCAAACTGCAATGTATTAAATTATACACATATTTTCGGTGAAACTAAAAGTTCAAACACGAACTGAGCTCGAACCAGGGATAGTTGGGCAATGAAATATATGCCATTTGATAGCCGCAATCTTCCACATCAGTTTGCATGTATCAGGACTTCTTCTGGCCCCTCAGTTTTTTCAGACACTTAAACAACAGACGTGTGCATCCAGTTACAGGAGTAGACCAAAGAATAAAATCACTTATTCTCGCCGAATTTTGTAATTTTATACACATTTTGCATGCGTACATTAAAAAAAACTACTAATATTCTCGTAAGGAACAAGGTTTCCACTTTCAGAAATACAACACAAATTCAAAATAAAGGTTGTTATTTTTAAACTGCACTGTATTAAATTATATACAAATTTCTGGCGAAACAAAAAATTCAAACCAGAATTGAGCTCGAACCAGGGATAGTTGGGCAATGAAACATATATTTGATTGCTGCAATCTTCCACTATAGTTTGCATATGTCAAAATTTCTTCTGGCCCCATCCGTTTTGTTTTCACACTAAAACAGCAACATATGCATGTGTCCTGAAACAGCAGTGGCTGGAAGAATAACATAATTAATTCTCGCTGGAGTTTGAAATTTTTTATACATTTCGCATATGTAGATTTCTAAAACTAGTAATATTCTCGTAAAGAACTAGGTTTCCACTTTCAGAAACACTACACAAATTCAAAATAAAGAGTGTCATTTTAAACTTCCAAGAAAGGACAAGGACCGGAGAGCACTATAAGCAAACAAGGAATATTCAAAGTGATAATACCTGACTACGAGACAGAGCTACTACACAAAATGGACGAAATCAACAGGACAACAGTATACTGGGAAGAATACCAGCCACGAACTGACGTCGTCCCCCAGTGTGCCAACTATCAGAGGCGGGGACACACAAAAAACAACTGTTCCTGGTCAGCCAGATGCATCGAATGCAAACAACAAAAACCAGACGAACACCACCACACCAAATCTTCCCTGTAACCCGTCACCATACCAGCTCACTGTGTCAACTGCAAACGCCCACACCCTGCAAACTACAGACAGTGCCCAGCTTTCATTGCTGCAAAGGATTTGAGGCAAAAACAAAATCACAACACAACAGAAAACAAACCTCAACCAATGACACACAACATACAAGACAAATAAGAATTTCCACAACTACCACGAGTCAACTACTGGCAACAACGACAAGCTACACTTAACGTTGAACAAGCACATCAAACTCAAATCCCATCACATAACACAACTCACCAAACCTCATCTGCACCCCCACCTCTGCTCACTCACCAACAAACATCAAACAAAAATAAAACTAAACCACACAAACAAAGCACACAAGAATACAACACGAACAAACGACAACACATTCAACCAGACAAACAATCAGTCACATCTACCATAAATGACATCAAAGAACTTCTTGACTTCCTCAGAGACCCACTTATCATGAACATGCTCACACACTTCCGACCGTACATGGAACAAACAGGGCTGGAGAGGGACAAGGGGCATAGGAGTCGTATAGTACTGGAAGCAATATCAACCTACTTGGCACAAGACTATGACTGGATGATGACAGCCCCCCCCCCCACTAACAACCTCATGTAATGGAATGCAAACGTAATATGGACATAAATGTATAAACTTGAACAACTCATAGAGGCATATGGCCTAGACATACTACTAATCAACGAAACAGGACTAGAACCACAACATCGACTTCATGTTTTCGACTACGAAACTTACAGAAATGACAGAATAGGAGCACTGAAAGGAGGAACAGCTATAATAGTAAAAAGAACATTACAACACTACAGAATAACACTACCCTTGCTTGACCTCATTAAAGCCACAGCTATTTCTGTGCGTACTGGAGGACTGACATTGTCTTCATAGCAGCATACAAACCCCCACCAAACCTAATAATTAACGAAGACCTAGACAAACTAATGGAACACCACTCATACTTCTTCTTAGGAGGTGATCTAAACAGCAAACACATGGACTGGAACAGCAGACAAAGAAATAGAGCCGGACAAAACTTAAATAATCACGTGGAAAATAATAATTACATGCTAATAGCTCCAACAGAACCTACATTTTAATCCAATAGGCACAATGTAGAACCTTACATACCAGATATTATCCTTCATGACATGCCCATAGACATAACACCAACAGTACTTACTGAACTGGACTCGGACCATCTCTCGATTATACATGAACTAAAACGCAACAGAAATAACTTCACAACAAATCCAAAGAGAGGCATTCAAGTGCACGACGGGGGGGGGGGGGGGCATACACAACAATTCTATCTGACATACTGCCAAACCCGAAACTAAATTTCATCTACAGCCGACATCGACGCAACAATAAAAACATTCACAGACATAATTAGTGAGACATTACGAAAGATAACCACTCTTCACAATCACTCACTTTTCAAGATTCCAAACATCTACCTGAAATAGACATCTTAATCATACACAAAAGAGAAGCACGTCGTGCGTACCAACACGCACGCACTCAGGCCAACAGGGCAGAATACCACAGAGCCAAAGCCAAAATGGGACGAAGACTAAACGAACTCTGATGACAATCCAATCATGGGACACTTCAGATGCATCAGATAAGAGAAACAAAATGTGGAAAATCATGCGACAATTAAGAGGAACGACCAAACGAGCACCGACCCCAGCCATCATAACACCCGATGGAACAATTTATGACCCAAAAGGGAAATCAAATGCTATAGCTGACTCTACAAAAACAATTTTCCCCCAACGGAACCTAGAAAAACAGACACTTCACAACATATACTACACACCACCTGCAACGATTCCTAAACCAACCAAACCAAACAGAAACAAACTTGACTATGGAAGCCGAAATAATAACAACTATCGAATCTCTCCCCAAAAGCAAAGCCCCAGGACCAGACAGGATAAGAAATGAAGCACTCCACCACCTCCTGAACAAAGCCATAACCATCTTAGCTGTTACTTTCAATGCTATACTAACACTTAACTACTTTCCACCATCATGGAAAACTGCACTAGTAGTAACAATACCCAAACCAGACAAAGACCCACTAGTCTCTGCAAAACCATCGACCAATAAGCCTCTGCAATACTATCAGCAAACTGTTTGAAAAGATCCTACTTCAAAGACTCTGGACTGAAACAAACTCAAACAACATACTACCCGACACACAATATGGTTTCCAAGGCCAACCAGGACAGGAAGCCATAAACAGCAACAAAGACAAAGCATACACACTAACAACATTTTTAGACGCCGAAAAAGCATTTGACAGAGTATGGTACACAGGAATTCTCAACAAAATGATCACACAAAACTAAAGTAACTGTTACATTAAACTCCCACAAAGCCACCTGACAGATCACTAGTTGTAACACTCGATGGAGTGGAATCAGAGACTAAACCAGTGACAGCTGGAGTACCACAAGGCTATACACTTTCCCCAATACTCTACTGCATATACATGGCTGTCATACCAACAACAGACTATGTGAAAACACCTATGTTTGCAGATGACATCCTACTATACAAAACAGACAGTAACCTAAGATATGCCACAGTAGGACTCCAAAGACAATTTAATCACCTGCAAACAGGGCTTACAAAATGGCGCATTAAAGTAAATACGACAAAATTGGCTGCCTTAGCAATGACAAGACGACGGACAGTATGGCCACGCAAAAACTTGACACTATTTGGAGAAGACATACCATACGCAGCAACAACACGCTACCTAGGACTAATCATAGACAGGAAATTAACATGGCAACCACACACCACCAAAGTAAGACTGTAAGCAAACACAACATACAGACTCCTATAATCCATACTGAAATCAACAAGCCTCACACACAGAACAAAAGTTACCATATACAAAGCCACCATACAATCTGCCATGTTGTACGGATGCGAGGTCTGGGGACACGTCGTGCGTATACAAATCAAATCCATTCAAACCACCCAAAATAAAATACTACGAACTGCCATGGGAGCAACCCGACTTACATCAACTGATGCATGACAGAACAAAGACAAAGAAAATCACTACCATCATAACGGACAGAAATGCAGACTCCTGCCATAAAACCAGTAACCACGAGAACCCCGCCATACAAAGACTAGGTACCTATGAACTAGACAATACCCAGAAAGCCAAAAGACCTAAACTAAACTGACAACAGACCAAGCAAATCCACAACTAACTCACAACTATTAAAACATGAACCAGTCAGCAACAGATGAGAAACAAAGCGTAAGTACAAGGCAAATAACCAGAGCAAAACAAATATATTAAATTAAAACAGGAATTAAGCAGACAGTACCCGGACAATTAAATTGCAGAGAGTGGTACCCACGTGCACGCATGGCTGGTAAAAATCACACCCATTACATTCAAAATGCATTACCACCAAAATTGTTTTCCCCCTTATCTCATATCACCAACCATCAACGAGAACTAATCAACTGAATTTTACTTCCAGGATTTAACCATTTTGCTTCACCATCCACCCCCAAGATGACCAAAATCACTGCATTCCGTATCACCATCCACCACCAGAAATTAATTAACCAACCTTTTCTTCCAGGTTCTCGCCAATCCGTTTCACAACTCACCCCCAACATTTCCAACAGCACAAGATTTAAAATTAAATTCAACAGAAGAGGTTAATGAGCATAAAGTCACTACAATTTCCATCACAATATATTACCATAGTAAAGTCATGCTCAACTTAACCAGAAATTACTACTAAATACTTCTCTTCACACCCATTTCATTATCAACCATACCCTCACTTTCTTTTCCAGGGTCACACCATTTTAATCACAATCTACCCCCAAGATGTCACAACAATCAGAAGAAACCAGGATTTCGGACAACTAAACTAAACACCTGCAAAATTAAAATTAGAAGGCAGGCGCACTTGCGAGCAGTTGAGAACCCTGGCGAGGGAAAGCCTGGAGTAGGGAGCAGCAGTGACCTCCCAGACAGCCCTAACCCCAGGAGCTTGAGCACGCTTCACAGGTGCAAGTGTAAGGTCAGGTCAACTGGACAACCCTGCATGTGGGTGTGTACAAACGACACGAGCGTGTAGAAACTTTAATGGTGTCGCAGGAGCACCAATCATGTGGGGGTGTCTTCAGGTACTTGACACCACAGGACCTCACATCGACTTTGTGAGAGCAGGATGCTCGTGCATGCTGTGTCCTGGGTCCACCGTGGGCTAGGGCCAACCTCAACATGCCAAAGCTGCCAAAAAAGTGCCATTACCGAACTGGGAAGGATCTGGACGAAAGATACCAGAAAGGCTATGCTGAGTATGGATCGACGGAAAATCCAACCCCCCCTCGACCACTGCCCATAAAAAGACTACCTGACAAGAGGGGGTAAAGGGAGGCTCAAAAGGCATCCTGGAATCCCAATGACAGCATAGGTCTTGGGTGACTCTAGATAGTCACCCCCACACTTAGGGGGCAGATCTGCAGCTGGGTCTGTCCCCGGTAATGAGAAGCGATGGCTTCGCCAACAGGGCTTAGTGCAGGTCGGACGTGTGTCGCAGTCGCTCCGAGCTGTCTAGTCATTGAAAGGTGTTACTGAAGGGTATACAGTTATTTTGGAGCAAGCTGTGCACACAACTGATCTCGTAACATTTCTTGCGAGAAAAAGTAAGATTTTTGTTAGAAGAGGACTGTTAGTTCTGCAACTCCAGGCCTGTGCTCTCTCATAGGGTGTAGGTAACAGCTGAAGCAAGAAGAGAGTAGGTGTTAGGCCCTTCTGTGACCCCCCTCCCCCGCCCCACAGCGACAGGGATTCGTCATGACGGATTTGCAGGTAAACATGGATGAAGACATCGCTACAAAAAAAGGCGAAATGGCAGCCAAATCTGCCTCTGCTGCAGCCACCTCAGGACAGCAAGGCTCTACAAATCAGGGCACATCACCACAAGTTCCAGCCTATCAGGGCGCGCCCAAGTCGCCAGGCACGAACCAGAGGGAGTCGGATCTCCGGCCAATACCGTGTATCACACTGAAAATTGCAGCTACTTCACAGTGTGTAGGCTGTTCCAAGCGAAGCTCAGCCAGCCTACAATTAATCGAGTCGTCCTACAGGGCATCTCCTACCTGCCTGCAACTCACGACGATTACCATCTCACTATTCATATATTAGATGGCCTGCAAATAGGATACAACCTTCTTACCCCGTGCAGCGAAATGCCAATTAAGGCTGCTCTTAAGGGCTTGATAGAACAGTCCCTATCGATTGGATACGAGAGGAACTCGTAGCTCGCAGCTTTCAGCCAGTCGCCATTCACCACAAGCTGTCCATGCTGGACAGAAAGCAACTCCACATGTTTGTTGTAGAGCTGGCAGCCTCGGAAAAATCAAATTCAATTTTTCAACTTAGTAGACTCTGCGGCCTAGTGATAAAGGTCGAGGAGTTCCAGCGACATGAAGGCCCTTCGCAGTACAGTAATTGCCAGCGATTCGGCCACTCAACTCGCATATGCCCCCGCCCCCCTCGTAATAGACTCTGTGGAAAGGGCATAACAACTGTACAGTGTGACCTGCCTGACAGAGAAGACAGGTCTCTAAGGAAATATGTGTTGCGGTGGCAATCAAGCAGCCAAATACATGGCCTGTGAAGTCTATAAGGTAGATAAATCGTGCTATCTTGCGCCAGAAGAATGCAGAAAGCGACAGCAGCAGAGCAGATACTCTGCTGCCATCGCAAATAAATTTACTAGGCATTTTGGATCGACTTCTGCCCCCTGGGAGCCACCTCCCCCCCCCCCCCCCGCCCCCTTCTTAGAACCATGACTAATCACAAGATGGCTGGACAACTGTTCAGGGTAGGCAGTCATGCTTCCAATACCAAATGTTCGTGCCACAGTATGTACAAAACAGGCTAGTGCCGGTAGCAAACACATATGGGGCACTGACTTACTATGGCCAGCCTCTCGGAACTTGATTTCCCATAACTGACCAGACCATATCGCCCAAAATGGCAGCCACACGAAGCTCTTCTTTCAAAGAAGGGGAAACAAAATAAAAAAACACTAAGGAAAATTTCACAACAGCCTCAGGAATCACAACAGAAGCCCCAGGCCAGCCCCCCTCCCCCCAAAAACACTACGGCCTGAACAGTCGCAGCCACTCGTCTGGCCTATCAGTAGCCAGCTCAACGCCCACTGGGCGAGCAGGTTTCTGCCAGCCAGACAAGACTGGTGCGCCCAGTGTCACAGATGTACACAAAGCAATCCCTCACTCCTCATACAGCAATCCACCTCACAGAGTTCAACCTTAACATCCGACCAAGGAGGGTGCGACCTGTGGTTTCTGGACGTTTACGACACCTTAGCTCACGAAATACATCCTGTACACTGTGGTCGGCCTGGAAACAGGTCATCTAGAGCCTAGCCACTAGGGGTCAGCAGCCACATTGTGTAGCACCGAACTAGGGACACTTTTTACAACACTTGTTCGTCCCTTGCTTCACAACACATCGCAGTCGTTCCAGACAGTCTTACTTCCCCCCATCCTCCTACCCCGTGGGTCATGGGGTCGGTGGGACGTGGCCCGGGCTACAATTATGTCTTCCCGGATAACAAGATTGTAAACATCGCTCAGTACCTGTGGACCAATCCCACCTTAGAGCTCAACTACAATCCTCTTTTTAAGAGAATGATGGCCATGCAGCTTCGGAAGTTCTGGCTCTAGCGGCTATCATAAGAAACAATGGCTACTCGCTTCACCCCCCCCCCCCACAAAACCTCAGGAGAAAAACATGAAAATGGAATTGGAATTCAAAACACCAAAAAGAAGGAGCAGCAACTCCGGTGACAAAACCACCGAGAACAAGTGCCTCAACTCTTCGTCGTCAGAGGCGAAAACAGCACCAATTTCGGTTGAAAACCTATTCTCAGTTTTGCAGGAAGTCCGAGATGAGGCTTCCTTAGAGTCAACCCCTGGTTCCTCAAGCCAACCCCCTCCCAGCACACAGCCGGTCGCTGAAAACCCTACAAAAACACCTCAGAAATCCCTGATAGTGGTCCCTGACGCCACGAAATACAACCTCCTAACTCAGAAATTGTGAGGAATCAACCGAGACGGGTTCTCATTGCTTCCCACTGTACAAGGAATTCAGAGTCTAACAACCAACAACGCACAATTTCAAGCCACCGGACAATGCTGTCAGCCAACTTCATTCCGCATTTCACTTTCTGCTCAAATTCTGAAAAATCCCAGAAAGTTGTTTTCGACCTCGCTCCCACCCCAGAAATTGATGACATCAAAGAAGATTTGGAAAGCGCCGGCTACAAGATTTTTCACATCTATCAATTTAAAAAGAAAATCACAGATTCACAAAACCCCAGCATATACATGCTAGAACCAACCCGCTTTTTCTGTGTTACAGCGGCGCAAAACACTTCTCCCCCCCCCCCTTCCAATCATCATTTCTGTCCGGAAACTGAATGTGACCTTGGTACATCCTAAACTATGTCAGAAAAGAATTACAGACGTGGTTAGATGCCGTAACTGCCAAGCCCTCGGCCACACGGAACTTCTGTTCCAAGCCACCTGTGTGTTCACACTGCGCTGGTAAACACACCACGAGTGCCTGCATCCTGGCAGAACAAACGCCTAAATGCAGCAATTGCGCCAGCCCGCACTCTGCCACCTCACCGGACTGCCCCAGGTTCCAGGACCTGGTACACAAGCGACAAGCTGCCTTTCAAAAGGCTTAGATTTCAAAACCAGGCT
This sequence comes from Dryococelus australis, assembly GCA_029891345.1. Classification (NCBI taxonomy): domain Eukaryota; kingdom Metazoa; phylum Arthropoda; class Insecta; order Phasmatodea; family Phasmatidae; genus Dryococelus; species Dryococelus australis. Next base: position 264,288,537 of record CM056994.1, on the reverse strand, counting down.
CTGCCCCGTCCAGGAACCTGGCCAGCCACCCTTTCAGAACAACTCAACCAGGCTTTTCCTATGCGCAGGCACTCTGACAGGCCCCACACAAACAAAATACTACACCTACTGTTACAACACAAGCTGCATTCCCACCTCACCACATCCCGCAAAGCTCGCTGGGGGGATTGAAAGATACACTGCATGAATTCCGTGAACTCATGGAGTTTTTGCGAGAGTGCGACTTTCAATCCCTCTTAGCGCACTTACGCCCTTACATCTCTGCTGCCAAACGCTTCTCCGATAAGCAGGAAAAGAGCATGCTTATCCTGGAAGCCATGAAGTCGTAAATAGCGCCTTAATCGAGCTGCTTGACTTACAAAATTTTTCCCACTATCTCAACTGTATTGGAAAGACTGCGAATAACATTTTCACGTATACGACTCTCTGCCGAGCGACACAGGCGAAGTTGAATATTTAATTCAACTGATTACAACACCTAGTTCGGCTCTAATTTTACAAGTGCCTGCCTTCTGCAAGAGAAATAATATTAAATAAATAAACTCAGCTCCTTAATAAATATTACTGGGCAAACTTTCATCAATTAACTGCTTAAATTGATAAAATTCAATTAAAAATAATTGCAACAATATAGAAAAGCACAAAATTCCATGTTTTCAACTAGTTATTTAACGCATTAAATGACCATCTACAGGAAATTAAAGTTTGGGGCATCATTTCAATTCAAAACCTAATGCAATCATTTTTCATACAACACATAATATCATACTTTAATTTCCACGATGAAATATAAAAGTAATTCATTGTAAATAACGACAGTGCTACCATTTCTTGAAGAACTCCGTAAGCCCCGCCCCACCTAGGTCTCTCGGCCAATCAGAGCCCTCTGGAAAAGTAACAGCCCAGCTTCTCTTTCGCGACGCGTTTTCCTGGCTCTGCTTTCGAATGTTACCAGTTTGATATATAAACAACATAGAATTATATGTAAAACGACATCTAAAACATTATTTCAAGCCTTCAGCGCATATATACAGCGCAAATTCGTCAAAATTAAGCCCCGAAACTGGCCGGAATTTTCTGATCGGTCCAGGACTAAAATCAGCCACTTTTAACAAAACTATTCTGCGCTAACATCGCGCCTGTCATTCCGCATGTAGATCCCGACATTCTCAGATGTTATACTAACCATATCACTACCCCTACGTCGCTCGACACAGTACATTCACTCGCGCAGAATACACAATTATAAGTAAAAACACTCAATTTATTATTATTCATTATTATTACATAATAAACACATATATTTAGAAAATTCTAATTACCACAAAAACACGGAATTCACTTCCGTGCAACTTAAATTCACCACATACAACTACAAATAATAAATTAATTACCTAAGTCAGTTCAGTCATGGGGAAAAGTTTTTAACTGTTTTTTATCATTTGTTTTGATTTTAAATTCCGTTTATTATGTCCTTACTGTCGCTGGCCCTCTTACAGGGGGTTTACGACAGCCATCAAAGTCGTGAATTTCAAAATTACGGACAGATTAAATTCATTATAATTTACTTTAACTTCAGCACTCTCGTTTATCCCATACAGGCAGGGGAAATGAGAGTAAAATACAGCTTAGGAAACAGCTCCCAGACACTACCCTGGAAATCCTGTACAGTAATGATTGCTTTGCAGCATTTTGTGTTTTCGATGGTTGTGGTAGGGCGAGGGGGTTAGCTTCTCCTCGCCTCCACAAACTAACTTATAACCGTCTGGGTGGCCAAGGTCCCTTACAAGGGACCGATCCACCTCTGCGCTGAGGGAATAGTGTCCCAGTGATGTAAAACTGGCAGAGATGGACACAACCCCAGCTGCCTCGGAACCACTTAATATGCGGGATTTTAATTAAGGAGGCAAAGACTAGCCCCCTAAACGAAAAATTCCCCTCCTGTAGTGGACTGCTGGAGACACTCTCTAACTTATTAATGGTTTGGACTGACCAAACCAAGTCAGCTGAAGAGAAAGGGTGAACCCTGACTAGGGCAGCCCACTCAATTGTGCAGCAGCAGCAGCCTGATGGCTGTTCATTTGCAGTAGGCAAATGCTCTGCCTTTTATGTTTAATGTAGACAGAATGCTAATGGCATTCGCAGTAAAAAAACAGGAGCTGGTAGATTTTATTTCTCGTCATCAAATTTCTATAATTACAATAAATGAAACTCACTTAGACCCACAACATCGATTTTCTGTCCTCGACTATAAATGCTATCGAAAAGATCGCGATAGACATGGTGGAGGTGTCAGGATATTAATTCGTAATTCAATAGTATGCAATCCCGCGAAAATAATACAAATTAAAAGACTCGAAGCTGTGGGAATCATCATTAAACTCGGCAATAAACATATTGCCATGTATTCAGTTTACTGCCCGCCAGGTCTCACACTTTTGCGCGCAGATCTTGATGAGTTAACAAATACTTATCCATTCATACTCGCAGTAGGCGATTTAAATGCAAAACATTCCGCCTGGGACTGCCTCACTCGCACAGCCAATTGCAATACTTTGTTTAGACACCAAGAGCACCATAATTATATAATTTATGCCCCTAGTGAACCTACCTTTGGTCCTCATAATAGAAATTATATGCCCGTTATATTAAATATCGTGCTCAATAAAGGTTTTAATATGGCATTAGAATTTAATGTGCTCCACGAATTGGCTTCGGAACATTATCATGTTCACTTGTCTTTAAATGAATTTGAAACAGACAACACAACAATGTGAAAGATTGAGTATTATAAGCATGTGAACTGGCCCGGCTTCAGAGAATACATGGATGAGGAAATACATTTCACAGCTCCTATTAGTTTTCCCGACGAATTAGACTCTGTTGTCGAGTGCGTCACAGAGCTAATTCAGGCAGGAGTAAATAAGTATGTCCCGGAAAAGACGCCAAGGATTAATGCAGATAAGCTCCCTGATAATATAAGGGAACATATCTCGCGCAAAAATAGGCTGCGCAGGTTCTATTCACGAACTAGATCTAGGCAAACCAAAACCCAGATTATCAATCTTAGAGAGCGTATTGGTATTGAAATCACTGCCTGGCAGTCCAATTTTTGGAATAATAAATTATCCCGCCTATGTACACAGGATCAAAGCTTGTAACACATGACTAAAACGTTTACTAAGAAGTGTTCCCAAATCTCACCTCTTCAAGGCAATGACGTTGTGGCCTATACGCCTCAGCAGAAAGCTGAGGCTATGGGAAATCAATTAGAATTAGCTTTCCAGCCTAACAACTTTCCAGCTGATCCAGTTTTTGTTGCTCAAATTTATAAATTTATAGACACCTCCGAGTGCGCCTGCGGCATCCCACCGTGGTTGAACCAGACCCCATGCACGCTGAGTAGGTCAAGGGTATAATTAAAAGTCTGAAACCCCGTAAAGCCCCTGGGCTCGACTCCCTCAAGGCTGTAGTTTTCAAACAGCTGCCTGACAGCATGTTTGAGGCTATAGCCGACTGCAATAATGCAAGTTTTAATCTTGCCCACTTCCCCACTGCCTGGAAAAGGGCCAATGTAATTGTATTTCCCAAACAAGGCAATGACCACACTCAACTGCAAAATTACCGCCCCATCAGTTTGCTATCCACACTCTCTAAAATTCACGAACGAGTACTCTTGCATCGGTTAAACCACCATATTCGCGATAATAACTTATTCCCTAGTGAGCAATTTGGCTTTAGGAAAAGCACTCAACTGTACATCAACTCGCCCGCTTATTGGAACACGTAACTATATAATTCAACTGGCGCCACTTCACGACAGCTGCTCTTTTAGACATAGAGAAGGCCTTTAATAGGGTGTTCCACGCAGAGCTTTTATGTAAGTTATATCGCCTGAATTCCCAGACTGTTACATTAAGCTTCTGGACTCATACTTGGCCCACCGCTCCTTCTCAGTATCCACTGAAGGAGCACTTTCTACAAAGAAATACATTAGGGTTGTCAGCCCTCAGGATAGCATCATGGGTCCAGTCCTATTCAATCTTTATACACATGACATCCCCTGCCCCCAGCTCAATAATCGACTTATTACCGTGGGTTCCTATGCTGATGACACAGTCATTTACACCCACTCATGCAAAGCTGAACTGGCAATTTAGCGAAGTCACGCTCAACTCAGTGAGTTTTAAAATTATTTTCGCCAATGGCACATTAAAATTAATGTAGGTAAGAGCGAGGCTGTAATCTTCACGCGCTGTCGTATTATTCCCTCTAATTTGCAGCTAACCCTCTTTAGGGAAAATATTCCTTTCAAGGATGAAGTTAAATACCTTGGCATTATCATGGACAGTAAGTTGACTTGGCGCCACCATGTGGAGGCTAAGTGTAACCTCGCATATGCCCGCCTGTCTGCCCTGTATCCACTACTAAATCTCAGCTCCGGATTATCAGTGAAAATTGGGATACAATTATACCAGTCCTTGGTTAGACCTATCATCACATACGCTGAACCTGAATGGGCTTATTGTGCTCCCATTCACTTGAATTCTTTACAAGCGGTGCAGAATAAATTCCTCAGATTGGTTGCTAATGCACCACATTACATTCCCATTAGAAACTTGCATGCAGAACTCAAACAAGAACTGCTGCAAGATTTAATTCTCAAGCAGGCCCAAACCTTTTATAAATCTCTTAATGAACACGCCAATCCTCTTCATCACTGCCATAGGGGTCTATGATATAGATGAGACCTAAAGCTATAAGCGACCCAAGTCGCTTCTAGCCCACAGGCCCCATTAGCCCCATGTGTAACACACTGCCTTGCCAATCAATATAGACCCTACGCAGAGTTTTATTTATTAACAGTAGTTCAACCTGTGTGGCCACGAAGGGACAGTTCTGCCTAGCTTAATTAATAATACTTCACCTAAATTAAAAAAAACTATTTAGGAAATTATACGTTAACATAGACTTAACCTCTCATCCCAGCCAATAGCCAATATGCTTGGCCCTGCACTGCAGATGATTGCAAGGTTACCTCTGCCGAGAGGTAGAGGTTTGTAGCGTCGTGTAGTTCTATGCTTCAATTTGTGAGAGACCTCCACATAATTATAAGATTTTTCTCTCCCCCTCCCCCTTCTTAACGAAGCTCAGTGTACTTACAACATACGGCCATACATATGCTCTGTCACAGTCTATGGCTACAGAGATTGGCTGATGTGAGGTAGCAAAGCATTGTTTTAGATACTTATGACATATGCTACTATAGGCTATATTTAGGATATTATTATAGGCCAATCAGGCTATCTTAATTTCATCCGCAGATCCATACCGTCTTTTAATATTCTAGTAAAAATCAATAAGAGCCAGATCTGCTGGCACTTAGTGGCAACTCACTTACTCTCTTTTAGTTTTCTGGTTCGTAGAAGTGTTTGAAAAAGGGGGCGGGGGAGAGGCACAATAGCATCACTTCTCCCACCAGAGAGTTGCCCAAACACCTCTCTGGTTACTGCCTACATCAAGTCAAAATAAATAAAGATCTCGCCTCTCTCTACTAGTATTTCCAACCCTATTATCTTAGAGCATGTTTTCCATACACTCTGTCTCCTGTAGCATTGCATTTAATTTAATATAATGCATGCAATATTTTTGAATTTTTATTTCTCTGTCGCAAGGTTTTTTATGTCTCTCATGACGTTTTTTCCCTTGCTCTTCATAGTTAACACTATCTCGAATTTCAGTTTACAGTTTAGTGTTGCAAGTAGTTCTTCTTAGAACTACTCGATTTCAGTGAAAGCTCGTTTAGCAAGTTCTTCTTAGAACTACCATATAATTTTAAGTTATGTTCCCTTAGTTTAGTTAGGTTTTTAAATACAAAAATAAAGTTTTATTAGTTTGAGGAACAAACAGAGCACCAGTCGCCCCCTACTTCCCTGGTCTTGTCTCCCGTAGAGTGGTGAGGATAGGAGCGAGGGGCTTGGACAGTGCACACCAGCCATCACAGTGATAGGTACAACTCTAAGCACACTTACCAGTCTGTGACCTGCGAAAATGGCCACTACCGATGCTGCCATGGAGACACAACTCCCAGCGAATCCAGCTAACCTAATTGCGAATGATGTCGCATTGCAAAATGAAAGCAAGCATGCGAAACGTACAACCCCATCAGAGCACAGAACCGTCCCCTCAGGGATCTCAACAGCCCTCAGTGGGCCAAAACGCACCGCAATTAAGTCAGCAGTAGCCAAAGAAGCTGCAAATAAAGCCCACAGAAACGTGTATTTAATTGGCCCCCTACTCAGGTCTATCATTGCATAAATACTTCTAACTTTATTGTGATTTTTGCTTACTCTTTGGCACATTGTATTTATTTATTTGTGTGTTTGTGTTGAAATTACGTGATTTTTGTCTTATTTATACTGATGTGATAGCACATATTCACTATTTTTCTGTTACTTTTAAAGTGTTTTCCAGTCTATGTTGGTATAATTTTAATAGCCAGCACTTAGAAACTGTATAATGTATTTTTATTTGTCAAGGATTAAGCTATAATGTAGAATGTAATAACAATTAAAAATAATACATCATTCAGTAAATGTTTGTGGGTTTTTTTTCCAGAAAAGCCTTTTTGAGGAGACTTTTCATCCAACTTAGGGGAATTTTGTTCAGCCACCTGGCGTCACAGAAAACATGATCAAAATGTAAACATGTACATGCTGGCTGACTCAGAATAAAAGAAAAATATTTTGAGCATTGTCCAAGGAAAAAAAATGTAGTGATCCTTAAACAATTGTAACTCTAAATTATTCGGATGGTTTAAAAAATCTTTAATTATTTAGGTAAGTTAGAAATTTGCAAGCGATATCTGTTTTGATTTATTTAGGTTACATCTATTTTGATTTTTTTGGTTTAGCTTGTTATTTATTTATTTTTAATTATTTATTTAAACAGTAATTACACATTTGTTAGTGTAAACTTTTGTCTCCTTGAGCAAGTGCAGAAAATTGCATGCCAAGTGGAGAAATGAGGGGATGATATGATCTAAAGAAATGATTAAACAAATGGGTAGGGAGCTTGAAAGGAAGATCAAACAGGCAAAGAATTTATTTCTGGGGAACATGGTGGAAAAAGGAAAAGGCAAGGAATGGGGGAAATTGTTTAGGTATGTTAGGTTAAGGGAAGGAGAGGAAGGGATCTCTGCTAACAGGAAGGGATGTTAGGCATGCGATAAATGACCAAGAAAAATCGGAGATGGTGCAAGGACAGTACTTGTCAGTGTTTGAGGCAAAGGAGGATTGGAATAGTGTGGCAAACAGGGTCCGGTATGGGAGGGGGGTTTAGTAAGTTTAAGATGAGGGATTGGAAGATACAAAAGGTAATTAGGGGTTTGAAGAGCAGTAAGGCAGGGGGTCCAGATGGGATAGGAAACGCAGCACTAAATTTTGGTGGCAAGGAGTGTTGATGAAATATTTAGAGGTGCTGTTTAAAAATTCCTTAGGAGAGGGTAAGTTACCACAAGAGTGGAATAATGCTATAGTGGTACCTATACACAAGCAGGGAGATAATAGGGGGAGGCCTGGCAGCTACAGACCGGTGAGTCTCATATCAAGTAGGAGAGGCTGGTGGTGCAGTATGTGGTTAGGGTTATGAACAATAGGAATGGGCAGGATGATGAGGAAGAAGGGAACTATAGGCTATCAGTGATGATGAAGGAAATGGTGTGGAGTTCATTGAAGGACAGGAGGAAAGTTGAACGGCTAGTCAAGGATGTACCGGGTGGTGAATGAAGAGGGAGGATGGGGAGGGCTACACTGCAAGCTAAGTAAGGGGATGTTTAGAGGAAGAGGAAACAACAGTGAGAAGCTTCAGAGGGCGTGGAGGAGAACGGAGCGTGGTAGGCAGTCCATGCTTGTGAGGTTTGTGATGGAGTGGAATGTGTTGAGGGAGGAATTGGTATCTTTGAGAGGTGTTGGTAAATTTAGGAAGGGAGTGGAAAAGGAGTTGGTTGGGTGAAAGAGAGGTGAGAGCCACCGGGCGGTAGCCTAATTGTGAGTGTATGCATTTATGTATTTTTTGTATACGTAAGAAATTATAGTGCTCCAAGTGGAGGCATGAGTCAGTTAAGTTAACATTAAGGTAAGGTAGGCAGTACATTTTACATTTGGTGATTGGGATAGTATTGTGGCTTTTCTTAAGGAAAAAAAATTCCTCTAAAAATCTTATGTGTCTATATTACTAATCACATTGAACACACATTTAGTTGGGGCATCCCAATATTTGCAATACATACCTACTAGGCCTATGTATGAAGTGTGATAGTGGGGGGGTTATGAAGATTGTGGAAATTGTGAGGTAAAACAAGTAAAAAATTACTTAAAATGGGTTATTCTGAAGAATAGGGACTTTTTGGATATTTGGAAAAATATTACGTTGATATGTTGGATATGATTATTAGTAATAATAATTACTAGACATTTTTGAGGGCCTTCAAGTAGTTTTCAAAAAAAAAATGTTATACGGAGGAGGGTAATCAAGATTTCTGCATTTATGCTATAAAATATGTACAATTTATGTAGAATATATTTATATAGGATCACTGAATTGTTTTACAAGTAAGAATACAGTTTGAAATGAATATTTAATGCGTAAAACATAATTTATGTGGTATATTTATAGCGCTGCGCCGAGGTTTATACAGGTAAACAACACAGGTATGGACTAGTGTCGGAACATTATGTAAATCTGGTAAATTACTCAAGGCTTACCTAGTCTATATTGATGAGAGGATAAAACGTATTAGTAGTAAAATAAATATACATATTGTAGATGATACAGAGCTTCATTCATAGACGGTGTTTATCTTTGGAGGTGATGCATACCACCATTTTAATTTTAATAACATTTCGGTTTACACCTATTTTCAGTACACCTCGCATGACTGCACGGTTGACATCAGATGGATTGTGGGAAATGGCCGGATGCTGGTTTGCACTGGTCCTGTCTGAGGCTTAGGATTTATGAGTGTTTAAACATGTGTTTTAATCCAATTCGTATTGTTTGAAGTGTTAAATATAATAATTGTGGGAAATTATGAGTGTTTCTAAGCTATTATAACTAGGGAAAAGGTATATTATAATATATGTGCGGTGATTAGTGTGGTCAAATGGACAGAAGTTGTGGAGTGCTTATTTGTATGTATGCCGTATGAATTGCGAGTGATTAGGTGATTATTGACTAAATTAAATAAATTTTTTGGGAATACAATTTTTTGAAAGTGGTGTAGTTCCACTCTACTAATGACACAGAACACTAATTTACTCAGGGCATTAATATTTGACCAATAGAAACCCCAACAAAGATAGTGGGGAGGGTTATGAAGATCAGAGAAATTGTTGGGTGAAACGAGTAAAACATTGTACATAATTTAATATTTATTGACGAAATTATGTTAGATTACAAAAATACTGTACAAGCATAGCCATACATTATGCATCGAGACAGTCTCAGTGTCAGCAGGGGAGTAAATCCCCAAAACAGTGATTCAAAGTGCGCCTGCAATTTTTTTGGGTGGTGACGCGAAGCATCACACATCAGCCAGCGAAGCTTGGAGTTTTCCTACAAATGATTTTCAACCGTAGTCCCCTCGCACTTAAAAATACTGTACAAGTGTAGACAAACATTGTGCACCGAGCCAGAGACCCAGCGCCAGCAGGGCAGTAATCCCCAAAAGGTGTGCTAGCAATTTTTTTTGGTGGGTGATGCGAAGCGTCACGCATCAGCAAAGTTTGGAGTTTTCCCTGCAAATTCTTGCCATGTGTAGTCTATTTAAACTGAGAAATAATGGTTGTGTGTGTTGCAATTTAACATATTTTTTTACTATTTGTAAAATTTCTGAAATATTGTCTCATGAAATGATATTTTATTGAAAAAATATTTAACTGAACATGGCCTAAATTGACAATATTACCAATACAAACTACAAATAGGATAGTGTGGAGGGCAATGAAGATCAGGGAAATCGAGAGGTTAAAGTTTATAATGAAAATGTACTTATTTTGTATATTTGTAACCCCACAACTCCCCTGATCTTCATAGCCCTCCCTACTATTGTATTTGTTGCTCTTATTGGTAATATTGTCTATTTAGTTAATGTTTTGTACGCAATTTAATGTCTTTTCATGAATATATATTCCATTATTTACATATTTTTCACCCATTTTACCCCACAATTTCCATGATCTTTATAGCGCTCCCCACTATCGTTTTTGGGGTTTCTATTGGTCAAATGTTGTGGAATTATACCACTTTACGAGAGATTTTTTTTTACAAAAGCCCCTATTTTTAAGAATTACCATAAAATGTATGTCAAATCAGTTCCTTAAACACCAGGGGAGGGAGGTGTATCACAGTGCCATAATTTTTTGTACATGAAACTCCAAGTTTTGCTAATGTTTGAGTGTTTTGTGCTTTGAATCACTGTTTTGAAGTTTTACTCTCCTGCTGGCACTGAGAACTCTAGACACACACATACCAAATGCGATAGAGAGGAGTGCAATGAATGTCAGGAAATTTTTGGGGTAAAGCACATAAAATTTATGTAAATTACATGTCATTTGGGTTTCGTAATTGTGTTAAATGCAAGAAGACTCAACCTAACTTAACAATATGTGATTATAGGGGGAGAGTCTACTGACACGAGATAGTGTGTTAAAAAAAAGTTAAAGTAAACTTGCGTTGGTTCATCCATCCACTGTGATTCACCTATTGTGAAGTTAGGTTTTATTTTGTTAGGTCTTCTGCATTTTACATGGCTAGTGGCATCACTATGTAAGCCCTTCAATATCGAGTCAGATGCAATACTACACATGACAATTAACTACATGTATGTTCCATGCATAAACTACAGTATAAATTGGGGCCGCAATGGTTGAGTGGTTAGTCTGCTCACCTCCGACCAAGGCAAGCCAGGTTCAATCCCCGGACGGGCCACTCCTGATTTTTGCATGTGGGAATCGTACTGGACGATGCAGCTGGTCAGCAGGTTTTCTCGGGGATCTCCTGTTCCCCCCTCCCCCTCACTTCATTCTGTTAAGAGCTGCGCAAATCTCTTCACTCACTGTATTATAAATTACGTTACCCATGTACGCTGCGAATGTAGTTCATTTGTGGTGTATTGCTGATAACACATGTATACAACACTTAAATGTTTTTAGAATTTGTGTAAACCCCACACACGTTTTACCGTACAATAATGATAACAGTTCACATGGAAATAATATCAAAGAAGCATTCATATTTCCTCACAATACGTCGATTTAACACTTCACATGAAAATGATTGCAATGAAAGATGCATAATAGCACTCGTAAATCATAAGCCTTCGCACGGTCAAGTTTGTAGGCTGCAGGGTTTCCATGCTCCTTGAAAGTCCTTGAAAAGTGTGTAATAAGTTTATTATGAGAGTTTTCCTTTAAGGGTACTTCTTAGTAAAAATTTAGGCAGTGACGTGTCTACAGAAATACATGCCATTCCCGCACTGTAATTGTTTTCCATGTCTTTTTTTTTTAAATAATGAAATTGAAAGATGTGCATATGAGTCCATAGTCGAATTTTTATAAAACAAGCAGAAAATTTTATCAAAATTAAGTGACAAAAAGGCAGAAAATCTACAACTTCCGCACAGTTTACACACTTCATCCTGTAAGTTTTTTATGTTTAGGAGATTATCTGATCATAAATAGAAGCTTGATGAAAAAAAAACCATTAAATAAAAACATAGTGTTATCTCTTAAAATTTTTAATGGAGTGAATTTGCGTAAAACATTGTTTCTGCTTGCCAGCTCTCCCTAGGAGGCTGGTTGGTGCCACACTCTGTGCCCCTCCTCTCCTGCCGCTGGAGAGAGAAAGCATGTGATGCATCAGTGGAAGGGGAAAAGAACACACGGTGGCTGAGTGTATGGTGGAGGGGTAGGGGAAAATGTCAAGGGACAGGAGGCAAACAGATTGTCCAGCAGAAACCTTAAGTGCATGCGCGCTCTTTTCCACATTCCAGGGAATGGATTGGCCCGTTATGATTTTTCCTGTTGTCCATCAACACAGAATTTTTTTGAATGTAGACATGTATAAAGACAGATTAAATGTTCAAGGACACAGCAATGAAGGTGGGAATATTACAACCATTAGAATGAAGTAGCACAAAGTAAAATTTGGAACTTGCAATAAAAAGGAGTTCGGTTAGAATCCCGGAATGGTCCCATGATTCGGGTTTTTCATGTTTTACTATATGACGCCTGACGAATGCCGGAATGAGTCCCGAATGAAGACAATGGCCAATTTCTGCCTCGTTCCTTTATCTGTTGAATTACAGATAATTTTTGCAATAACCTTGTTGATGGTACAATAAGCTGAAAAATTAATAGTCATTGAAATGTATTGTGAAAGAAAATTTGTATATTTATAATGAAATTCTTTAGAAACGCTGTAACATGTCAAATTATTTGCATTATTTTCAAATAATTACGGTTTATTCAAAATCTGAAAACCCTTAAAAAAATATTTTATTAAGTATGAAGACAGATAACAGCTTAAGTTAAAAATGTAGTGGACATAGAACAATCCAAAATAATGTAAAACTTTTCAAAATAACCTGAAAGAATAAACTATCAATAACTTTAAATGCATTAATTGATCTTAAAATGGGTATTACACACAGGAAGACAATATGAAATATGCTACAGTGCATTCGCGCTCACATTTAACATTTTTTAAAATACAACTTTGAGTTGACTAATTGGTTTTTACCACGAGTAAGTGAATGTCTACTATGCAGAAATGCACTGAAATAAGTTTACAAGAGCAGAAAAAAGTTTTCTGTCTCAAAATCTTATGAAGAGTTTCGTGACTAAATGTTCATGTGTTTCGGAGCTTGTCATTTTATTTACCAGTTTCTGCAATGTGTAGTGAGATGTTCACAAAACCCACTCTTTGCCCCCCACTTTAATAAATATTTAATATTACCGTCCGTATTTGAACATATTTTTTGTCGCAAAATCCTATTAGGGAAAAATAATGGTATCTAATATGTTAAAACATCTATGTGTGTGTGTGTGTATGTGTGTGTATATGTGTGTGTGTGTGCACGCATGTGCACACGTGCGTGCATGCATGTGTGTCTAATGGTAACAGTCGAAATGTCACCTAAAGTCTTCACACATACAAAAAAAATTCATTCTTACATTGTCGCGTATCTTTTTCCAGATTAGGATTGAAAACTGATCGCATATAATTACCAAAAGAATTCATTATAAATTTGTATGGCTTTATTAGCACGGAATAACTTTGAAGGTACTGCTTAGGAATTTTATAGCATGAAACCATCCGTATTGCAGTTCAAATACAAAGAAGTCGAGATGATGTATTCACAACTCATAATTGATATAACTGTCTGCGAAATAATGCGTGCATGACAAAAGTAATATCTCATCATTTTTAAGACAGCGATATATACTAGGTGCTCTCTTGTGCTGGAAGTCAACACGCTGATAAATTTGCAGTTGAAGACATTTTATTCTAAAATTTTTAGTTCGAAATCAGCTATAACTTTGTGCCGTATAAATCCAGTTTTCATTACGGAATTTCCCTGCAAAATAAGGATAGTTATATCCAACCGGTCTTAGGACTGACAACACTGTGATGTTGCCAAACTGTATTGGGAAGTTCTGATTTTTTCACCTTAATAAAAATATTAGTTTAGATAAATTTTCATGCAGCTACAAAATAAGAAAAAATATGGAGTAGTTCTCATGTTACAAGGATTATAATTTGTATTATATTTTGCCATGTTCTTTCCACAGAACTTTAAAAAATAGATTACTCTTTGACAAGAAAATTTATTTCTTGATACAGTATTTAAATTTTAAAAAAATCTTGTTTTCGATTCATTTTTGCTAATTTTTGCCAACTCTTTGTATGATATTACTGTACAGTTGTCACCGTTAGGTCAGAGTAGACAGGGTGGAAATTTTCCAAAAGGAGGGGAAGAGGCTTGACACTTTGGAAGGGAGAAAACTGTATTGCGGATAGCTCGAAGATGAAATGTTGAAAGATGTATACCAGACAGTATTTGAGCTAGTGTTCTCGCCATATGGGAGATGTTATGTTTTGTGTGTGAATTCAGGTAGCACAATGGAGAGGATTTATAAAAATAATAAGATGTTATATAGATAGAATGCTTTCGTCTAGTGGTTTTTGATATTGAGAAAGCGGTATCATGATAAACTTTATTTATTTAATTTACTATGTGGAATGTGCGCAGAATTTTCATTTAATGTCAAAATTTTAATAATTGCACATGTAATGATAATGTTTCAAGCATAAAAATTAAAAGCGTGGGGAAAAATATAGACACTAACCACATGGCATACTTCATTCCAATTAGAATTCGCCTCAGACGAAACAAATAGTTCATACTGTTTCAACATTCCAAAACAAAAATTGGTTTTCCCTAATTCCAATTGTACTTTATCAAAATCATCTCGGTACACCCAAGAGAAAACAACCACTAAATTTCTTAGTGTAGTTCGTGAGGATGTAGGGTATAGTCAAATGTTACATGCTGTAGTGTTAATTACACAAATAACCTTAATATATTGTGGTATCGAAAAAGAGTCAGTAGCGATTGCTCAATTTGAAAGAGAAAATCCAGGCATAGTAGTTAAAAAAAGTGGTTTAATTGTGGACGAATAATATCCATTTTAGGAGCATCGCCAGATGTACTCATAGGTAGAGACCTGAAAAATTTGCGAGTTCAATGATCTGCAGGTTAGACTATAGTCGTATGTGCAAATATGCCAATGTCAGCTGTACATTGGTTATCTGTTGTCACAGTGGAAGGCAACGATTGGGCCAGCGTTATTCAGGAGGTGTCAAACACCATGTAGACCAATGGATAAAGTTATATACACACACGCGTTTGGAATTGTAGTTTGTCCCAAAATGAATCCATGAATTCCTCAGGTCTCTACTCATAGGTGATGACCAAATAATTGAAGTAAAGTGTCCATCCTCTGCTATATCTATGCCACCATTAGATGCACTTGCAAAAGGTAAAATAAAGTACCTAGAAACAAAAAATGGAAAGCCACAGTTAAAACTGAGCCATATCTACATGTACCAAATACAGGGAGTCCTCCATATTTCACGGTGGAAGACATGCAATTTCGTCGTATTGACTCCAGAAGGCATGGTATCTCTGAAAATTCAACGAGATAAGGACTTTTGGGGAAAATAAAATGGTTACTAAGATTCTAACTTGCTTCTATGATTCCCTTTCACCAGAAATTATTAACCCTAGACATCCCAGAAATATGCCTATACGTGAACATCCGCTTATAAAATCTGCACAAGAGACTAATTGTGAGAAGAAGAAATCTGAAACCAGAGCTACTGTTGAAACTACCAAAATTATATTGTGAAAAGAGCTGTGTAATGTCTAACATGTATTTTTTTAACACAGGAATAACTACAGTTACATTTTTGTGTCATACTACAATGGTTGAGAATTTGTTATATGTCATAAACTGTTAGAGTACAGTTTTTTTTTTTTTTTTTAATATTGTGCAGACAATTGTGTTGTGTATGCTGAAGTGGGAGAGGGGGCGGAAATTTGCAGGGTGACATTGATAAGATATGGTTGTGGACCAGGAAAAATAAAATGAAGATAAATGTAAGAAAAACTGAGGTAGTGAGGTTCACAAGGAAGAAGTTGATAAGCAGGGACATGTACAGATGGGAGGGACAAGAAATAGAAGACGCAGCAGAATATAATGTACTGCAGGGAGACCTCAGGTGGAAAAAACAGGTAGAGAGGGTGATTGCAAAGGGAAGAAGGGCTCTGGGTATGCTGGGAAGGGTGCTGAAGGGAGTCAGCTGTGAGGTGAAGGAGAAGGTGTATGGCACAATGGTACGGCCAATGTTAGAATATGCTGCAGCAGTATGGGACCCGTATGTGGAGGTAGAGGTGCGAGAACTGGAAAAGGTGCAGAGAAGGGCAGCAAGATAGGTGAAGGTTAGGTGGATAAGGCAAGGGCAGGATGATGAGGAAGAAGGGAACTATAGGCTATCAGTGATGATGAAGGAAATGGTGTGGAGCTCATTGAGGGACAGGAGGAAAGTTGAACGGCTAGTCAGGATGTACAGGATGGTGAATGAAGAGGGAGGATGGGGAGGGCTACACTGCAAGCTAAGTAAGGGGGTGTTTAGAGGAAGAGGAAACAACAGTGAGAAGCTTCAGAGGGCGTGGAGGAGAACGGAGCATGGTAAGCAGTCAATGCTTGTGAGGTCTGTGAGGGAGTGGAATGTGTTGAGGGAGGAATTGGTATCTGTGAGAGGGGTTGGTAAGTTCAGGAAGGGAGTGGAAAAGGAGTTGGTTGGGTGAAGGAGAGGTGAGAGAGCTTGCCACCGGGCGGTAGCCTAATTGCGAGTGTATGTATGTATGTATGTATGATTACAAAGCTACAATGTTACCGCTGTTTCATCAAGGTGTCTTCATATCGTTTAAATGTTAACAGATCATACTTCAGTCTTTATAAAATTTCAATTTATCATACTGTTTTTAGCCTCCCTTTTTTTAACTATGCATAAATAAAAAAATGTATTATGTAAATGTAATAACAGTTAAAAAGATAATGTTTGTAAAAAGAGGTGGGTAACAAGCCTATCAAATGTAAATTACTATGTAGCGTAAATTCGTAGGAAATGATCACCATTATAAAAAACTAAAAACATTATTTATGTTATTCTGATGGTAAAGGAGTGCAGGCATTAAATTATCTAATATTTGTTACTTTAAGTAGCATGTTATAATGCATACAAATTAACCTAATATGTATTGTATGGACCTAAATGTTTTAAAAATGTTTTTACCTTTACCTGGCCTTTGGACATCGAAATAACAATGGTCAACAATTTATATCATTGTAATACACTATTGACCAAAAAGTAATTGGTCACCCATGAAGATATGTAATTCAGTACGTCAGTTGACTTGTGTGGCCGCCATACACTGCAGGCTGGTGTAGAACCAGTTGACAAGGAGATGGCACGAGGTACAGAGCTATCGGACTTCGATAAGGGCATGATTGTGGGGTGCCATCTCAGTGGGCTGTCTAGTCGGGCGATTGCACGGAAGGTAAACGGGCCCCAATCAACGGTCGCATTTGTCCTGCGTAAGTTGAAGGTCAATGGGCATTGTGCCAGTGCCACACGTTCTGGGCGACCTCCAATCTTGACCGACAGAAATCGCAGAACCCTGAAACGTGAAATTGTCAAAAGTAGGGCTCAACCCATGGCTACCATCTTAGAGGAGTTTTATGCAGCAACAGGAGTATCTGTTTCCATTGGAACATTGCGTACAGAGGCCCACCCACGTGGATATTTTGGAAGAGCAGCTGCACATAAGCCCCATATTATGACAAGCAGAATAGCTCGGCGAACTCACTTGGTGTTTGGACCGTCACAACTGGACACTGGAACAATGTAAATCGGTTCTGTGGAGTGATGAGTCGAGGTTTACATTATTCCAGTCCGATGGATGTGTATGGGTGTGGCGTCTACCCGGGGAACGGTTTCTGCCGGAGTGTATTGTGCCAACTAGGAAATTCAGTGGTGATGGAGTGATGGTGTGGGGCTGTTTCATGGCCTTCAGCATAGAACTGCTGGTGTTTGTCCTTGGTAGCATGAACACAAAGGCCTATTGTAACATTCTGGATAATTAAATGCTCCCAACATTATGGCGTTCTTATGGAATAGACCCGTGTTACTACTTCCAGGATGACAATGCCAGATGCCATGTTCCAAGGGCTACTATTCATTGGTACTCCGACAACAATGTTTGCAGGTTGGACTGGCCCGCCCAGAGCCCTGACCTCAACTCTATAGAACATTTTTGGGACAATTTGGATCGCTGGGTGAGGACTCGTCAGGCGCGGCCAAAATCCATTGCTCAACTCATGGAATGGTTACAAAAGGAATGGCAATGAATCCCTGTGGATGTCCTGCAAATACTTGTAGAGAGCATGCCAGACAGGGTGGCTGCTGTTATAGCCACAAGAGGTGGCCTTACAAGATTCTAACGAGATAACAACCACTGAGCAAACATTGTGGACAGTTGCCCAATTACTTTTTGGTCTGTAGTGTTTAATTATGTTGAAATATTTCATGTTTAATTCTTTGTGAATATTGCTTATAAAATGTGGCTTTGTTGATAGTTTTCAAATCTTCGATAGAAGAGTTTTATACTGTCAAATACGGAACATCCATTGGTTCAAATAAACAAGTAAATTTCCATTCCAGGTTATTCTTGCCAACTTTCGTAACTGAAGGCTGACTATATCAATTGTTTTTACAATGTTTGTTGTGTAGTTTAAACAGCAATTAAATATCTAGAAGATTAATATAAATTATTGCTGATAATTTATTTTCAAGTGCTGATGTAACAGTTGCCATGATGTCATAAATAAGCAGCCAACATTTCAGTCATAACTTACCACCTCTTAAATTATACTTTCTTTGTATAAAAAAGTATTTAATTTTGTTTACTTGAATTCATAGTTGTATACTTTTTTTCCGCCTTATCTTTGCAGGAATGTATCATATTGCAATAAACATTGTTACAGGGTAGTGAAATGTGCATTTTTATGCATTTATGTTTTGATATGTTTTCTAAATGTTGTTTAAAAATGATTTTATGGATTTACTTTTCATTGAATTAGTAGTGTATAAATTAGTTCACAGCTAAATACGGGACTACTATCACCAAAATAGGTTACTTATCACCAAATTAAGTAGCAATAACAAGGGTTTGGTATTTTCATCATAGTTTTATAAAATATAAAAATAAATACAAACTATTTATGACAAATTTTAGGTAATACTAGCAACCCGCCCCGGCTTTGCACGGGTGAAATTAAGATTAAAAAAACTGTTTAACCCGGTGTTAATTAGGTTGGGTAAACTCTCCTAAAGCATTAAAAAAAACACATTATAATTTAATAATTAATTAAATAATTTATAATTTAAAGTTTTTTTGCTATTTTTATTTGATATTTTTTTACTTTTTTATAATTTTTCATATTAATATACATTATATTACAATGCAATTTATCTGAGATAGAAGTATTTAATATGTTATTGGCTAAGACATTCTCTGTAGATAATGTTTGACGTCCTGTTATTGTTTGGTAGCAAAATGTACTGTTTCTCGGGACTTCCAACTCGTGATAAACCAACATATAGTTGGCCATGGGAAAAACACTCTTTTCTTAGGTCGATTCCAACCAAAGAGAACGTTTGACCCTGGGACTTATTAATAGTAATTGCGAACAATGTTTTTACGGATAATTGCAACCGTTTGAAAGATATTGGTAAATCTGTGGGAATCATGGGAATCCTCAGGATGTTTGCCAGCTGGCTGGCTGCTGGACCGGTGAGGATGGTCGCGACAATCAAATTTTCTTTCAAATCTTTAATGAGCAATCTTGTGCCATTACACATGTTAGGAGGGCTTATATTCCTTAAAAGCATGATAAGAGCACCGACTTTTAATGATAGTTCGTGAGGTGGCAAGCCAGAAGGATTAAGCGAATTTAGAAAATCTTGAGGAAAGTGGACGACATCGTCAACATTGGTGACTGTGTCAATCGACTTATAGGTTCTGACTTGGCCGGGAACTCTTTGTATAATGAGAGTGTTGATTTCATTAACAGTGTCGTTCCTAGGCAATACTATTGCCCTGGAACACAACCAGTGAAAGTCTCTTTCTAGTAAATTTTCGAGGCCTGTCTATACTGCTTCTATAAGATGCTGCAGACTATGGACTATCTGACCTAATGTCTCATTTAAAATGATTTCAGCAGAATTAGTGCCCAAATTTAGAGAAGGAAAAACTCCTTCTCCAAGTCTGAGCAATTGTTGTGGGAAATCTTTATGCGTGTCTCCACCAAGATAGGCTCTCATATTTGTCCTCAAATTTAGGTGTTGAATAGAACTCCATAAGGGATATGATTTAAGACATGCTTTGATGATATCTGCACGTGTCCCTTTTGTAACTACAGGAAGTTTCTGCCGAAAATCCCCAGCAAACACAAAAGTAACTCCCCCCATAATGACAGTAGAGCTTCTAAGGTTGGCGCCGTACGCAGCACACAGCACGTTTTATTTTCCGAATCTGTCCATCCTGCAAAGCCGTAGTGCATTATTTTGTTCTATCATCAATAGTTTTTGCAGCACACGCAATGTAAGGAATTTTATAGGTCATTTATTTACACTTTGGGTTACATTATTGGAGTTTTAGTAGGGATCCCTATTGATTTTTAAAATAAAATATAGCCTATGACACTCAGTGATAACGTAGCATTCTACTGGTGAAAGAATTTTTAAAATCGGATGAGTAGTTTCGAATATTACCTCCTACATCCAAACACACAAAGTTACAAACACTACCTCTTTATAATATTAGTATATATTTAAGAGTAAACTACAATAAAGGAAAAATTTTTCTTAGTGCTTCGGGACATGGGAAATTTGATGAAATGTGCCGAATATCACCAAATTAGGCTTCTTCGAATGTTTGTATGTAGTAGCTGCGTAATGTAAAAAATTTGTTCTAAAAGTCTAAGCATTGCATATAAAATCAAATCTCGAGAAGAATACATACACATACTATTTTTATTCCACTAAATCAAGATAACTAAACAATATAAATAATTGAACAGACTACTAAAAACAGTAATAATTTTCATTCCGTTATATTAAAATTATATGTCAGTACATTACAATGGGTAAATAGATAATTTTTCCGTTTTACCAGTAAGCATTTCGACTAAATTTTAAAATTGTAATTTTTTTACTCATCCATTAGCCAAGACTTACTGCATATAAGTTATTTTTGAAATGTAAGAATTTTCATACAATTACCATTAGTGAAAACTCAGACGATTCAACCATTATCCTGATTGGGTAAGTGCAATATGACATGGAAAGATGTGAAAATTTTGGCAATTTTTATTCATAGCGATTTTGAATGTACACACTTTTCTGCTGGCAGGCTTATTGAGAGATGACCTAAAAACTAACTAAACATAACATTACCAATGTTCTAACCTTGACTCGAATTTACGATCTGTAGGTTTACAGGCACAAATGCTAAATCCTATGCCACAGACGCCAGCATTTCAGCATCGCTAGGAGGGAGGGGCCCTTGTGATTATTGCAATATATTTTAATGTGTGATGTACAATTAACTTTTGGATAACTAATAATTAGCAATATGGTTTGTGAAGAAAAATTAGTATGGGTATCAAATTAAGCAAACTATAATCAATGAAACCGATGCTTAGTAAGACTAACAAGATGTTTGAAATTATTACTGGCCTTGTAGGCAAAGATATTTCCAGCAAATAATATATGCCTTTTATTTAAAGCCAAAGTGTAACAATGTTGTTGTTTTTTTTTTAAATATAATCTGTTAGCACTGTACTGTCATTAAATTTTCGGACATTGTAATATTTCACACTATAAAAAAAAATTGTACGGCAGCATTGTCCCTAGTCTTAATCAATTGCCATTAACATTTTTAAAAAAATTTTGCTTAATAGCATGACGTCTGATTATTTAACACGTGCAATTTGCATTTCAACACATTTTAAGTTAGCATGCTAATCTATCATAAGAGACAACGCACGTTTGTTTTGTAAACCAATATTATGATTGTCCTATATTTCACATGTAATATTGTTGTATCATAATTTTATTTTCTTAATTCTACGTAATATTGAAGTATACGCAGCAGCTGAAATGTTAATTTTCCATATGTGATTTGTTGTAATTTTATTTTGTTTTATCAGGTTTCAAGTAACTAGATTATTGTGTGCAAGTCGGCAACATTTAGGCGCACCTTTTTGAATCGTCACGGTATTGGAAAGCACCTTGGGTTAAGCCCTATGTAATCTGTATTAATTTGAATATTTAACTGCTGCTGATAATGAATGGTGACGGAATGTTCCATACTCCATCTTGAATTAAGTGTGTCACAACGGCAGCAGGCCAGTGAGGCCTTAGTTCCACGTTAAAAGTATAAATTAAATGTTTTGATGTTAATTAGACCCAAAAAGTATATTACAATTTGAGTGATAAGCCAACTGTACACTGTACTTTCAGAACAGGTCTAAATATAAAATAGTGTTGTATAGCTAATCAGGTGGCTGCACAGAACCTGACTGTGAGCAGGATTATCCAGGTAATTGAAATTCTGTTGGTGTGGAATACCATCAACTTTGACGATGGTTTGCGGTATGCAAAATAACTGCCAATTGGCTAACATTTGATGTTAATTTTATTTCTATGGATTTCTCCCAGGTCGTTGCACTTTAATTATGCAGTTCTGCCTGTATACATTACATTTGACTAGAAAATGTTCACCCGGTTCACCCGTTTTCTTTCAGGGGCTAATACTCACACGTGGGTATACATAAATATATCTCTCTCCAAGTTTTCCCCCACACAGGTATTATTACAATAGTGTTCGAGGAATTATGAAGTTAGGTTTGAAAGTTTTTTAATTAACCCTATTTACTTGTTCCTTTCATTAATTTCTTGTCCTTTAACCAACTTTTTAAGTAAATATTGCCATGTAAGTAATAAACAAAGTGTGTGTATTCCACCGCACTTGGAAGTAAACGTCTAAGGCTAAAGTAAGATTTATTTACTTACTATTTTTCCAAATAAGATAAGAGGGCTTTCAAAAGTGCTCACGTTACCGTGAATAATCTATACCAACAGTGAACCGTCCCCGCTGAATGCAGCAGGTAGAATGATTCAGCTCGCATACAAGACTGCGCACTTTCTTTCCTCCCTTACCCCCTCCTTTCCGAGAATGCTCCATTTTGGCTCCGCCCACCGGACCACTTGGCCACGTGCAAGGCAGAGCGCTGCCCTAAAAAATTTTACCAGGAAGTCTCGTTAAAAGCCTACGTTTACCATAAATATTGACTTTTTATTAACATAAGACTTAATAGTAATTGTAAACCACCCATCCATTTTATAGATATAGCATTTTCAGTAATTTTTTTCCTTATGTAATTATTTATTTTGCAGTTTTATTTTGTGGTTTATTTTTCTTGTGTTTTTCGTTTTGTAGTTTTCCTGTTTTTTTTTTTGTTCTAGAAGTCATTTCTGGTTTTTATTGTAGCAATATCTCCCTACAGATTTTTAAAGTTGGTTGTTTATTTTTATTTCTCTAGTGTTTATTTCAATGTGAACTGTAAATGTTTGTTGTCTTAATTTTATTTTATTGTCGTTCCTTCTCTTTAAATGTTTATTGCTTACACTAAACACACAAATATTGACTAATAATTGTGATTATTAATGTGATACATGATTGATTATTTTATTATAATATTTTATTGTGTAAGACACCGTTCTGTTGTCATATGAGCTAAAGATTTTATCAGGTTTTGGAACTGAATTAGGTTGAATGCTCTGTGGATGAGTACCGTATTTTGGCGTGTGTAGGCCGCACCTTAAATTTTTGATGAAAATTTAGGGATAATTAATATTTCATATATAGGCACGCCTGAATTTTTGTATTCCTGTAAATATTGTTAAGTTATGATTCCATACAAATATAATAAATTCCAACTTAATTTCCCTCTACAAAAGTTTGTGATAGAATATTTGTATTAATAATTGCAATTTTTTCTTCCTTTCCCCTCCATTCCCTTCCCTTCCCTTTCTTCCTTCCAACTTCCTTCGAAACTAAGTTAAAACTTTAAAATGTAGTATGTTGACAAATTTCTAAACTTGTTTTGGGGTTAATTTTTTTTGCCAATATCTTGAATATAATCCGCACCCCATTTTTTTGTAGTAATTTTTTTGGTAAAAATGTGCGGCCCATACACGCCGAAATACGATAAGTTAAATTGCCAGTTTACAGTTTCTCTTTTCTCTTTGGTAATATGCATTGGTGTATGTGGCTCTAGAAACCGTATGGTATGTAAAGAACATTCCAGACTGTTTTGAATGACAATGGGTCGTGTGACTTCCGCCTGCAATAATGCATGGGAGGAAAACTCGTTTTGGTAGAGGATTCTCTCCTGCTAGATGCCATTTAAAACAGACCAGCCTAATTTGTAGGGCGCAAGCTGATATGGTTTTTGCCATGTCTGTCGATGTAAGGGTAGAGCAGACCGGTGTGAAGGAGAAATTGAATATCGATAGAAATGTTTAGGGCACTTTTAGAAGAGGCCCGTTAATATCTAGTTAGATATTTTAGTGCTAATGAAGACAATGAAGACTCCACCGGGATTTGAAGTAAGCCTACTACGTCCTCAGTTGGTGTAGCTTGTAATATCTACCAGATACATACATCTGAAGCATCTCAGTTCTGTAGATATTGCAAACTTTTCGTATGAGTGTTTTAGGAACTTTGCTGGCAGAAATATACCCAAATCAGAGTATAGTATGATTTTCAATTGGTGTAAAGGAATAAACGTAGATTTGAAAGCATGAACTGATATACCCAGAAGCTACGAGATTACAGTGATTACTCAGGCCTCTATAGAGCTTGTTGGTGTATCTGAAAACTACCAATTTTAAATGTTGTGTTAATTTTTGAAATGAAAGAAGGCAGTTCCAGAAAAGTACTTGCACAGTTCGCATTATGCTTAATGTAGGTGTAAGAGGTGAATGTTAAGGTTTAATTACATTTCATTTCATTATTCTTTGTAAAACCCCCACCGTACCTGCAAACATTTTTTATTGGATCAGCTTAAATTTCATAAATTTGCAGCATTTGTATTCAAGTAAGAATAAAACATGATTTTTACTTTATTCAGGTGAATTCATGAGTAGGTATAATTCTGTCTGGCCTAATACATACCAATAAACTAAGATTTAATTTAATTGAGCTTCTTTCTCGTGGTAGTAGTGTAGAAGTAGCCAACATATTTATAGATGCTGAATTATTTTGTTATTGTGTACATTACTAGATCTAATACCCTTCTTCTACACTCACACAGTTAAGAATTTTATAATAAACATTTGCTAAGTCATTTTGATTTTAAAGCAGGCTGATATTGGATCTATCTTGGCGGTTGTGTATGTTTATGCAAATTACTGATGTAAATTTGATCAGAAATGACGCCATCACCCCTCAATCCTACCCCTTTTACTGCGGCGCCGAGGTGCGAACTAGTCCAGTTCCATGGAGGAAATTACTTTCATTCATTAAGTCGCCTGCCCACATGCCTTAACACTTATATTATTTATTTCTCATGTATAATTTCTGCAGTGGGAAACACAAACAAATGCATATTACACCTACACAGTTTCACTTACTGAAAAATTGGTGCATGTGATGG
The DNA here is from genome assembly GCA_029891345.1 of Dryococelus australis. NCBI lineage: Eukaryota > Metazoa > Arthropoda > Insecta > Phasmatodea > Phasmatidae > Dryococelus > Dryococelus australis. Next base: position 264,263,122 of record CM056994.1, on the reverse strand, counting down.
CATTGAATATTTGGACAATGCGTTGTTGGATGCTGAGTAATTTACACAGATTAACGGGCACCCAAGCAATTCAGCATGAAGAAAATAAATTTACTAAGGCAGAAAGTAATAGTGAAGGACATGGTCGTGAACCATATTTTCTTCATAGTTCACTTTGTCCACATAAACATAATCAACAAAGAATGAACAAGGAATTGAGCAGCTCTGACACAGCCAGTATTGAGGGATGAGGGAACATCTAGGTTCGAGGATGTAGAGAGCTTGGAGGAAGTATTCTCGGGAGAAGTGGAAAATGTTAGGTTTGAAACTGACAGGGAAACACGGACCATTTTTACGCCTGATACATACACTGAAAAGGATATACCTACATCTAGTGTGGGGGCAGTGCAGAATACAAGTACTCTCGGTAATGAACAGAGCATTATGCAAATATTACTTTGAATGAATGCTCGGTTCGAAAATTTTGAACAAAATCAGAATGCTAAGTTTGAAAAGATGTAAAATAATTTTGCAAACCAAAATGCAGAGTTTAAAAAAGGTTTGACCAAATGTAAAATAATTTTGCAAATCAAAATACTGAGTTCAGACAAAATTTTGCCAATCAAAATGCCAAGTTAGAAAATTCTAAACAAAAGTTTGATAAAATTGAAAATAATTTTGTAAGTCAGAATGCCTGAATGAATAGCATGAAGGCTGAATTGCTTCAGTCGGTATGGAATTTGACGTTTCAATTAACACACATGCAAGTATCTGTGGTTTCACTGCAGGATGTGATAAATGAACTTGTGGCAAATTGAGTGGATCAGACGGCTAAGTTAGAAGAACTGCAGGAAAGTTTTGATCATTTGGAGGTCCATGTCGATGACAGGATATCCCATTCGCAAGAACATGTTGAAAAGTGTATGGCTTCACTGCGTTCAAATGTGCGTGACATCCAAGCTGATGTAGGTACTAGTAAGGTAGAATTTCAGGTAATCTGGAGGAAACCAGGGAAGAGTTGCGTGAACAGATAGGAGGTCTGGAAAATAGAATGTCAGTAGCGGAACAATGATCTGAAAGAACTGTTCAAGTGCCTAATCCGGAAGTACTTAATCAGTTATATATTCCGTTGGTAGATTTTGAAAAGAACTTGAATGATAAACTTAGGGGGAAAGAAACTGAATATTTGGCAGCAAAACAAAATTTTGATTAAAAAGTCTAGAAATTCAGGAGAAGATAAACAAATTGAACGATAGGTTGAGATTGACTACTTCGTAAGAAATCCCTGTATATCCTAGAATGAATCCGCAAAACCCTAATCCACTGTACTCCATTCCAGTTAAATGGCAAAACATACATAGTACTGTATTTATTCCTACGGCAATAGCACTACACCATCCCGCTAAGCAATGGGCAGAGAAAATACTCAAATGTTCAGGGTCAGGATAACCCCGTAATTTATTAAAAAAAAATTTGAAGAATATACTAAGTCAGGGCTGCCACCAGCCCGGAAGCTGAAATCCTGGATCCTGTATACAAAAATCCTGTAAAATCCTTGAAATTAAAAAATTGCAAATTACAGAAAAAAAAGTGGATATGAAAGACGTTTACATATTTAATGTAGTGGTTTTGTTTTGGAATGTACAAACCGTGGTAATTCTTTTCTCCAGTCACACTTATACTTTTGTTTATACAAAGACTGTATCTGCGATAATTTTAGTTTCCTCACCATTGTGATATTAATGCCAAATGCAAAACGCAGTCACCAAATTCGGATTGCATGTGTAAAAACGGCGCAGCAAAGGTTTTTGCAATAATGACCCTGGCCTTTGCATGTGATTATACAGCCAGGAACTGAAATATGTAGATAACTGTATACCTGCGCCAGTAAATAATGAAACAAAATATTTTGTACATACACTATTGAAGCAATGGTATTTGTCCAAAATATTTTGCTTAATTATTCACCCGCGATGTAAGATTCTTTCAAACAAATGCATCAGTGAAACTGACACACATCGCTGTGCGCTCTAGTGTCGCATGTATGCAGCAGCCACTTTGAGCAAAACGAAAATAAAAATGTGTTTGGATTTTTCTACATGTCCAAAAATCTGTAAAAGCAGATAAAATCTGTTAAAATGGCAGGCCTGTACTAAGTAGTTTGGCTCAACAAAACAGGAAGTTTTTCAAGGACTAAGCCTCAAGTCAACAGTATTTTTCTGGTGGGAGTTGAAAAGGAACAAGTTACGAGTTTCAGTCAATTCTGACGTCTTTTCCTGGAGCAATATTGGAATTCGCGAATTCAGGGGAACTTACAAGCCAGGTTACACCTGGCAAAATACAATTCCAAGAAGGACAAAACTTAAGAACAGCACATAAGCAAAATATTTGAGAGGACCCGCCACCTAGATGCACATATTGGAGACGAGGAATTGGTTGAAGTAGTTATTGCTCAGTTGCTGCCTCTCTATCAAGATATGTGTTTAGGGATTCTGACCAGCCTAACATACCACGTCCACAGCCACTGTATCAAGGACAGAATTACCGTTCTAACACAGGTAATGTACACCAATCGCCTGGAGATAATCATAACCCTAGATTGAGTTTCCTCACTGTAAATGAAAACACTGAAGTGGAAATGTCATATGAATCATACCGATACCCTACACAAGACCACTTCAGAGCGAATGGACGACGGTGTGGGAAGTGATATTCTCCACGATATCGAAGAAGGCAAGAGGGAAATGGTAGGAGCGCACCTCCGGATATACTGCCACAACCCAATGCATATATCTATTCAGATGGTACGGTATGTACATGGTCAGCCCATAGACAAGCCCTAGGCCAGGGTTGGCCGCAATCTCCGTGTGACACTAGAAAAGTGAGTGACAGCATCACAAAGTGGCCGGAACATCCCGTTGGTGTTCTACAACCTTGATTTGTTTCTACTACGGTCAGCAGTACAGTTTATGCGGTTGAACAGAATGTCCGGCAAACATGGCAACCTGCACTACTACAATTACCTATATACCAGTCACCTACGAGTGGTTATTATTCTACAAATATCACTCACCCCTCACCCATCGGATACTTCCAAAGAAATGAAGGGTTGAACCCTTGCGCTATTCAGTTTTCACCTCCCAGGACCAATATACAACCACCTAAGAAAGGCAGTGAAACAGTCATCACGGTGCCTACGTTAAACTAGAACGGGTAGGCGTTACAAGTCTCCCAATGTCCACCCAAGGTTCTAAAGAGGGGACACCTGTAGTAGCTGAAGAGGTTAAACTGTATATTTATAACTTTAAAACTGATGATAAGTATTTTGAAAATGTTAAGGGGAATAACACGTCTGTTCTAACATTATGGATGGATGAGTCAAAACAATATTTTCTGTTGCGGGTTGATAATAATAATGTATCTTGTTCAATAGCATCTCTGTGCCCTGAATTAAATCTAAAAGTTAGTGGTTTGATACTTTCCACATTATTAGATAGTGGCGCAGAAGTAAGTTCTGTGAGTGATGAAGTTTTTGAAGAAATTGAAAGCATCTGCCACAAATTGCCAATTCTTCCCATACCGCAGTTAAAGATAATAGGGGTTACTTCTAGAGCTATCCCTGTGGTAAACAAACAGGCAGTATTGACCATTGAGGGGTTAGACTCTGTCAAATTAGCCAATGTCCTTACAGTAAAGGGTCGGTTAAACCCCTTATTTTGGGCACAGATTTCTTATTGCAATATGGTCTAATTATGAACTTCGGAGGTTGGTTAATCACCGCACCGGAAATGCAAGGTATTATTCCTGTGCCTGAAAGATGAAAAACTTCTGATGTCATTGTCGCCTCAATTAAAAAGGACGTGCAAAATCTTTGTCTGTATACCGAACCTAATGATGTTTGTATCAGTAACTACTATTATTGAGGTCCAGTGACAACAGTTATTTACGGAGTTAATTTTAGATCAAGACGGTACGTCATTAATTCCAGTGTGTAACCGAATGTATTAAGTAAATATCAAAGTTCTAGATAATTCAGTGTTTCACAAGAAATCTTACCCTATTCCTGCAAAATTTTTAAGCAAAGCAGAAGATTATTTGAGGTTAATGCTTGACTAGAGGGTAGTTGAAAGGCAGCCAGTCCATATGCCAGCCTTATGCTGTGCATCCCTTAGAAGGATGGGACTGTACTTTTGTGTCTCAACGCCCGGAATATAAACAAGAATGCCATAAAAGATTTTGAATGTACGATTCAGACCAGGAATATACTCAGATTATACCAAGAGGTAAAATATCTCACCACCTTAGATATTACTAGTGCCTATTGGCAAGTGCCCGTAGCCCCAGGTTCTAAACAGTATACCAGATATTTGTTTTAAGAATCAGCTATATGTGTTTTCAGTCATTTTATTTGGACTTCGTAATGCGGTGACTGAATTCACCTGTTGCCTCGATATCACGCTGGGTGAGGAATGTAAGCAGTTCGCGAGAGCATTCATGGATAATATTTCTATCATGTCTACATGTTTTGAATACAACCTGAGACATGTACATGTAGTACTCGAGAAATGGCAAACTGCAGGGATGATGGTAAAAATTAGGAAATCCTTATTTTGTCACTCAGAGTTACCGTTTTTAGGACATATCCTATTGTGCAAAAGAATCCGCACCACCCCTGAAAAACTTTAAGCAATTACTACTGAGATTCCTGTTCCAAGAAATATAAGACAATTGAGTTTGTTTCTGGGAATACTCGTGTTGTACAAATATTATTCTGATAGAGTCTCTAAGATCTCGGTACCTCGCATTTCGTTGTTGAAGAAGGGAATGAAATTTCTTTGGACAAAAGAACATCAGTTGACTTTTGAGAGTTTGAAAGAGATTTTTCTAAAGGAACATGTGATCTATTATCCCTTACAAGGTCGCAAATTTTTGTTGTACACCAATGCTTCTGCTTATGCCTTGGGCGTAAAACTGGCCCAACAGGATGATTCAGATGTAGAGAAAATGGTAGCTATGGCCAGCCGAACATTCAATAATGCAGAGAGAAACTATACCATTACAGAACGTGAGGTGTTAGCTATAATCTGGGCTCTGCAAAAATTCCTAGATTTGCTGTTGGGCGAAAAAATAAAGCTAATGACCAACCACCAGGTCCTCATTTGTTTATGAACAGGAAGTGCGTTTGGAGACACATTGACCTGCTGGCTCCTATATCTACAGGAGTATGACCTTAAAGTGACATATATATGGTGTACTGATAACACTGCAGCTTACTATCTTGAGTCGTGTCCCAGATGCGGAACCAGATCTACTTCATCCACCAAAGAATATGAAGGATTTTGTCGTGGCTAGTATAAATACCTCAGCACTTCAATCAAATCAACGTTTAAAAGAACTGCTAAAACCTTTAGTTGAGCTACAACTGAAGGATGAGTATTGTGGATATTTGAAGATTATGTATTATTCTATCAAAACGAGAATGTTTCCCCGTTAGATCAAGTATGGAAGCCTGCGATTCCGCTTAGTATACGTCTACCTTTCGCTGTGGAGGTGCATAATACACTAGGTCACATTGGGACAAATAAAATGTATACTAGCATCAGGTGCCTCATTTTTTGGCTAGGAATGATGGGTACTTTCAAGGAAGTTACAAGGTCATGTAACATATGCGAGAAAGCAAAACCACCGCAGGAAAATTTACAATGCAAGATGAAAGCCATAATATGACAGATCCATATACTCTCATTTACATGTCACACAGCTAGTATGCAAATTAACACGTGTGTTGTTTTGTTCTGTATGACACCTACATATTTTTGGCTATGTTTATATGCTTATTTATTTTAATTGGAATATTTCTGCAATTTGACATATTTAATTTTTATGATTTTTAAATGTGCAATTTAAATCAGAACCCACCATTTTTTTCAATGTTTGTATGTAAATGTAGGTTACTCTATGGTAAGCCAGGATGATATTCTGAGTATTTTAGCTGCTTAATTTAAGTATGTGATTTGATGATTTTCCATAGTTATTCACATTTCAGTATTTATAATTTTTATTTTCAGTACTGTTTGTTTTCTTTTATTTACCATTTTAATGGTATTTGGTGTTAAGCTATTTTTGTGACGTAATGGACTGGAAGTAGCTGAGCTCCATTGATAAAACTTTATAACGGAGATGCCGGAAGTCAAGAGCATCTGGGTACGGATCTGAAGATCCAGAGATGTGGTTTTGAGAGCCGGGAGCTCATGGGCGAAATCTCCGGCATCATCATAAATTAGAACAGTGCTTTTGTTCCCAGAAATGAGTATAATATACAGGTTAGCTTGGCAAGAAGAGGCCACAGCCTAGCTGCGTTAGTTAATTTTAGTAGTGGATGCTGTCTACGAGGAGAGCTGACACCAACACCACAACACCATACTGGTAGCATCAGCATGACTTCAGATTAAGGTGACGCCACCTAATTTTCAGACCTATAAACTTGTGTTTGGTAACATCTGACAGGTTTATTATTGCTCCCAAAATGTTTGTGACAGTTAATCTGATTTTTGGAAGTTTAAGCTACAGCACAGTTGTCACTTATTAATTCAGCCCAGTGGTCATACGCGAACCGATTTGAGCTAGTAACCGGAGCAAACTTTTGAACTGACATTGATTTTATCTTAAATTGAGAGTGAAGAACTAGTGTTTAATTGAAACTTTACTTCGTTGGAGAACATTTAAGACTTTGCTATAATTTTTTAAGAGATTACAAACTTAAGTCAGATATGTGGGATAGTGATCGGAATGTGTAATGCTATGGTTTAATGGAGCTCACTACGTAGAACTTGTTTAAGAGGCACTCAACTACACACACTTTTAATCTGAACATAGTTTAATAAAGCTACAGTTTACCTAGTCATTTTTTAAAGCAGCTTAAAAACATTAAATATTATTTAATTTTTCAATTTAAGTAATTCTTGTTTTCGAGTGGTGGTAATATTTTAATAAGTTTAAATTAATTGCAGAGCAGAATTTTAATTAATTTGTTGAATTTCCCGTACACAGTTAAACAGTTTTATTTTGATTATTTAATTTTTTTAATTTTTCTGCTTTGATTAAAGATAATTATTAACATTTTGATTTATTTTATTTGGTAATGCTGCACCACACCTATCAGATTTTCTTTTACAAAGATGATAATATAAATGAAGTACTTCTTGAAAAGTTTGAAAGTTTTATGTGTTGTGAATGCCAGTGCATGCAAATATCCTTGCAGAGTTCCCGAGATGACCAGTACATCATGAGAGTAAGTTCTCAAGGTAAAAAGGTCAAACACGCATTCTCCTACACACATTCTGGGTTAAACACATTTCTCTTTCATACACATTTCCGCATTATTTTCTCCACAAAGTCCACACATATTGAATACCTCCAGTTCTCCTAATAAACATCACAGTGGCTTTCAACGAGTGGCTAAAGAGTTTAGTTGTTTCTTCACCAATTTTCTCCAAAACACTACATTGGTGCCCTTGCGTGGTGCTATAGGAACCCTAATTTGCATAGCAAGGGGTAGTTTCCAATTTTCTCCCACACTTACTACTACAATAATAATTTTCCTTCACTAATTGACATTGCACCACTGTACTTCCTCACAAGCTTTATATATTTAGACATTGTAAACATGGTACTCACTCTCGCCATTCATAGAGGGCAGTGGGGGTACCAAAAATGGTCCACAACTATATACAACTGTTCTACAGCAAGAAATTATGTGTGTTGCACCTTTGAAAAGTAGCACGAACAAGGTACAGCATGAAGTGTCCCACACCTCACAAATGCAAGCGTGTCAACTTAAATCCTGTTCACAAGGTGAGATTTCTGCAGCAATCAACTGCTTCCTGCCAGGCTTGACAGCGAAGTTAACTCTGTACTAACTTCAGTGCATGAATACTTGACTGAAAAAAAAGTTTTGAAAGAACACAACTGCCCTAAAATTGGAATAAATCACCATAGGCCTAAACTTTCCCAAAATGCTGACACACTACTCAGACAAAAATATGAAAATATATGACATTAGGTAAAATCTGGAAAATAATGTGCCACAAAATTTTGGAAAAATTTTACAGCAGCTTAAGTGTGTTTTCTTGTATTTAAACGTCACTTCTATTTTTTTGCATCCTTAATTTGTCGACTTGGCCAGAAATTTTGTGAAATTTAATGGGGAACAGCATAATTATTTCATGTCTTTTTTTCATGTAGGGTATCTTCCAAGTTTGAAGCCAAAATGGTTCAGTGTGCAACTTCAGAAGATAATGAAAATTCAGAGGCAGAGAACTATGACAGTGATTCAGATGGTGAGATACCAACTGCAAAACACACTGCATTGCTGGAAGCTGTTTCACAATTAGATGGAAAGCAAAGGTATGTTTTATCTTGTGAGTGTGATAATAGTTGAAAGTGGTAATCTCCATACTGGTTACCTTTTCACTATTTTCAGCTGCATTGCGTAGTACACATGTCTATTATTGGTGCAGTTATTACATGACTGTATTTTATGTGTGGTAGTTGTAATTCTGGTTTGGTAAACATGAGTATTAAATGTGTTGCCTCGTCATCACATACCCTAAGTGTTTTTATGTACCCTAAAATTAATGGAATATTTTATTCTTCTTTAAAAGCATACCTGTCACAATAATTTTATTTTAATTAATGGGGCCTAGACAAGAAAGTGGCAAGCTACATTTTTATACTTGTTAGGAAACTATTTGACAATTCAATTATATTCTCAAATTAAAGGAATTGCCAAAACGATGTTTTCAATAAGTGACATTATTTTTACTATGCTGTTTCTGAATTATTTATTAATTGTAGTGTAATTGTAAGGTGGTATAAAATGTTAGTTTTAGTGTATGACCTTGTTCAATTTTTGTAATTAAATTTTTAAAATTTGAAATTTAATAATAAAAAACTTTAATATGATTAAAATTTCTAATATTTTATTTTTAACACATTATAAAAGTTCATATAAAGATATTGGAAATGACATTTAGTAGTGTCAGAAAATAATAATATTATTTATTGAATTTTAGAATATATTGCATTATTTTTATATGTTTCATGCAGTTTGAATATTTGTGTTACGTAAGCCATCCTTGCAGTAAAGGCTCTGGATGAACGTTTATTTAAACATATGATAATGTTAATAGTATTGTACATTTCTGAATTGTTTTAAACAAGTAAAGATGTATTATTTGGGTACATTAATTTACAGCTATGTTTTACATGTACTAAAATACTGTTTTAGTATTTTATTTGAAATTAAGTTGTATGTTTTGAAAGTTAATGTTCCAGTGAGACATTCAACTTGTAATGTATATCTATTTATATTTTAAAGTAGCAGACGTTTGGCGTGTGATGTATTCCTGCAACAATGTGCACTCTACTTTACGACTTCACTCCATCTTTGAGCATGCCGTTCATAATAGGACAGGACGTGAACCTGAAACAGTACTGAAGAGGCAGGACAGGAGACTACATGGAACATTGGCGCTATCGAGATACTACAGACACGTGATCCTAGCTTGTACTGTTCACCCAGACTCGCCCAGACAATGTCATGCCAGCAACCCCCTGCCACAAGATTGTAATGTTGACCGAGCTGCGGCTCTCTTCATTGAAGGTCAAGCTAGTGCTATAGCATGCTACTTGAGGGCAGCATCTGTTTAACCAGCGCCTGTGATCGAGATAGGGGATGATAGCGCCGCTTCTATAACCTGTAGAATTTTCAACCCCGGCGGCCTAGGCTATAACTCCCTGCACCCCTCATCATCAAACGCCTTGGAGAGATAAGTATATTAAAAGGGCTGGCATGGCCAGCGCTCTTGAGTCTCTGCTCCTCCACCGTCTTCTTCACGGCCAGAGGTAGCCATTGGGGTGTGCGACCAGTGGTACCACCAGAGATTCCACTGCCTCTCTTGGGGCTGGGGTCTCTACCAGTAGGAAAACTTTCTGACCAAGAGCTCACCACCCCTTTAGCAACCGCTGAAGACATCACCATCTGCCGCCTTCGCAGATTCCACCAGCAGCTTCTGGGAGACTCAACCACCACCAAAGGCGCCTGAAAACGTCGCTACATCCCCTACCAATCCTGTGGTGCCCACTTCAGTCCTCAGTAAGGTCACAATGGCATCATCTCTGGACACTCCCCACAACACCAGATGGTGTTAACCTTAATGTCAATATACTCTTCTGGTAGTCGTTCATCCCCCCCCCCCCCCCCCCCCCCCCCAGGTTCCTTTAGAATAACCCTCTACAGTTTAATACCGTAAATTTTCACAACTACCTTGTATTTTTTATTTAATCACTAATTATTCACCTTCACTCACTAGCTTTTGCCCAGGTTGTCATCACCTGGTTAATTACGTATGTTTGGTAACTTCTGTAGCAAGTCATATTATCTTAGGAGTAGTACAGAGCCACCATGTTCTTATTACTTTAATAATAAAAACACGAGTATTTCAGTTGGTGTCTGTAATCTGATTTTCTTGGAAGTATTGGTAATCATGTGTAACCTAACCAGCAGGGGTCAAGCCGGCATTACGCGAACATAAAATTATTTATCCGTACATTAAGAGCCCACTCAAGTTCTGCCACACCGATAGTCCTTCAATGCAGTCCAAAATCTTAAGGTACACATCCACCATATGAATTGACCGGACTAAGTAGTTCCATACTCCACCACCGCTTCTTTTGGGGCTGTAATGGAGCTGGATTTACCTAGACTGATCGACCGCCTGTGTGGAGACCTAGATCGAAACGCCGAGCTAAATATTCACACCTTAAGAGGCCACTCGAGTTCTGCATAATTGGTAGTTCATCAAAGGAGCCTGAATTCAGTAGGAACTCATTCATCAGGTGAATTGAGCCTAAGTAGTTCCATACTCCAACACAACTTCTTTTGGGGCCGGAACGGAGCTGGAATTGCGTAGTCTGATCAACCCTCTGTGGAACCCTTGCCCGGGTATTCAGACAGGAAGCAGCTTGATCAATGTCCACATTCTGTCCACTGCCTCCTTTGAGGCAGCACAAAAGGAACAACCTTTGGTACTGTTTGCTGCAAGTCTGAATATTCTGCAGAACACAGTATGGTAGAAGACATTGGCTCATTCTCTGCGAGGTCCTTTAAATCTTTCCTAATGCCACACTCCTGAAAAGGAGGGGTATGGTGGAGATTGAAGAATGCAATACGTGTCTCCAAGAGTGATACCACTTGCTTATCATCTAGCATTAATGCCTGTGCAATACCTACCCTATTGTTTTCCTTGCCAGAAAGAATATAAGGCCCTCCTCATCCCATTCTAGAGCCCTTCAGGTGATGAGAGGAGCCACAATTAGGTCGAGACAACCCTTGGTTGTATAATCCAGACCTCCTCCTTAACAACCCCTATAGCTGCCCACCAATTCAGAGTACTTCACAGCATCACAGCCAACCAGAACCTTCTACAGCACCCCTCCTGCCAAGTTGTCAAGCCAGCCACAGAGGAGAAATCCACCTCCTTCCAGCTACCACAAGAAGATAAAGTGCCGGGTTGTAACCACCGCTGTGGATTTTGTTCCCATCATACAGCCTCCCATGCCAGTCTTTACATAGGCAAGGCATCTACCAGACCTTGCCTTACCTATGTTCCTCACAATACTGGCATCGCGTTATAAAACCTCTACTACTGGTACTTGTATACTACTGGTACCTGTAAAGCAATTGGTATTAAAACCTATTTTTCCAAATTAGTAATTATAGTTAACCTCCTCAATTGTTTGTTCAAACCCAGTAACAACCAAAAGCCTAACCTGTAGAACCATGCCCAGCTGGTCTTGCGTCAAGTTAGTTTAAACATAGTTTATTTTGAATTTCATTTAATCTGTGAAATTTCATGGTATTTTAATGTTTATTTGCTTAAGTTGTTCTAAAGTTTAGAGACGATTAATGGCAATGCATTCTTTTTACTGTCCGTGTAACAGAAGACTGTATTCATCAGCCATGGCAAGGATGTGGGCGGCACTTCCATCTGTTTACTAAGTTTTAGTGTTGATTTTGTGAATTGGGTGAAATAAATGGACTCCTCAAGTTTGCACAACATTGTAACTGTGCAGGTTCAGATATTTAAGAGGTCCAAAATGGTAAGAAATTAAATACCGTAAAGTGGGGAGAAATTGATTAGCAGGGGTGAGATTGATCACATCAAAATTGTTCAATAAATATTAATGTCAGATATCGTACCTGACCTAAACATATACAGAAAACTGTCATTTTATCAACAATGTCACCCCTGCTAATCATTTTCACCCCATTTTATAGTATATATCTATAACTAAAGTGACCCACTATCCATTCGCAGCTTGTATGCTGTAACTGAGTTCTGATTTTTCATTAGTCCTGGGAAAAGCCACATATGTGATCAACATGTAAATTCAACTTTAATTTGTGTAAATTTTCAAAGACATATAATTTTTTTTCTTTTAAGAACTGTTAACATTAGCTAAAGGACATTTTTTTAAAATTTGATTGAACTTTGAACTATGTAATTTCTATTTGTGTGGCAAACATTCAAGTTGATTTCAAAGACCTATTTATCATACGTAACACAGTCCAGGCAGTTTTCAATTTCAATTTTTATTTAGAATTTTTCTGTTTATTTCAATTTTGTAATAGACTTATTTCATGATTAGCCTTTTACAATGTTTATTAAATTTGAACTTGTGGACACAGTTGAATGTTCTTTTTCACCGAACAAGCTACATAAGTGGAACACTGACTTGATATTCTTAAGTGAACTTGAAGTATAGTAGTAGTAATAATAATTTTTTAAATTCAGTCAGTCCCCTGTTGTGTTTCTAGAAGTATCAACGTATGAATTAATTTTGCAATTTTTTTTGCATTTTTTGTTACTAATTTTTAATTTATGAACTAAGCATATTTGTATGCTCTGTGGTAAAATAGTTACTTCAACATTATAATTTGTGTGTTTCCACTAAGAATAATTATGTTCATAGGTAGTTTAAGTATAATTACGATACAGGTTTTCCTGAAGCATAATATATTCCTTACTGTAAAAACTTTGGTTTTTATTTATATGATTGTGTGAAAAATTGTACTCCTAGGGGGATTTAAGCAGACCATTTTAAGTGATCATGCCTATCAGGCATGCATTTACATAAAACACATTCATATATTAATTGCCATATTAAAACAGAACTATCAAGAATAAAATATGTGACAAAAATGCATCATTTTTGCAGCATATTGTTGTTCATGGAAAACTCTACTCACCCAGTTAATGATGACATTGTTTTTTCATTATATTGCTTTATGCAATATGTATATAAGCTAACTGGTAAGGATGAAAGAAGGTGGCTTACTTTTTAAATTGAACCTTTTCTTATACCCGAAAACTGTGTACATAGCCATCACTTTTTTAAGGATTAGGATTTGCACCATAGTGTGGCTTCCCATCGAACATGTCACAGATGTAGTTAATGTGTATTGCGTCGTACCAGCTGGGGACTCTGGGCTCATATTCCAATTTTGACAAGGCAAGTACACATAGTATGCAAGCTGTCCACCTGATAGTAATATGGCTGTTATATATGGGATATCAAAACTAGATTTTTAAGAAATTGGTATATCAACCCATTTAAATTGAGAGGAATGAAAGTACTGTCATAAGAGATACGTATCATAATTTCTAAGCTTTGGATGATATTAGATATTATTAAATATTATTATTTATTTATTTATATATATATATATATATATTATTTTTTTTTTTCAGAATAAGGGCACCTACTCGTAGCGAACCAAGTCTTCAGGTGTCAGAATTTCACTTAGTTGGCAGTGGCAGTGGTAGCAAAAGCAAAATACACATTACAGATCTTGCAAAAGTATTGGGTAAGCGGAGCAGTCATGTTGAAATTGGCCGTAAGGTTCAGTTGGTTCATAAGAAATCAAAGACCTTGCCAAAACCTCTGGAAAAAAATGTATCAGAAAAGGTGTGATATTGTTCATATTTTTTACTTGAAAAAATTTCTCTAAGCCCTGTTGATTTTAATGCGTTTTGAATTTATTTTCCTAGGTGCAACGCTCAGTGGGGTTTGAAAATGTGAAGGAGGAACTTGGAAAATGGGAAGCAGTAGTGCACAAGAACCGTTCTGTTGACACAATAAATTTTCCTCTCAATCAACCAGATAATCGCCCCGTCTCTTCCAGTGCATTCATTACGAAGTTGAAAGTTTGTGATTTTGATTAATAATAATTCTGAATGATAATTAAGAGTAAGCTATATGGTTGGGCTTAGATGTTACTTGCTGTCGTGGTGTGTGATAGCCATTAATATCTCAGCAGAAAATATACAAAATTATTCTGAGCAATGGGGACAAACTGCAGGAGACAATTCCTGAGAGGATAAGGAACAAAAATGGTCTAATGAACATATATCTGGAAATGCATGGGTTCCTCGCCAGAGGGCAGTAGTGTTCCCCATGACTGTGGCATGCTCACGTATCGGTAACATGAGGTCTCCACATCATTGCTGTTGTCGACTTGCCCTGGAGTGGATGTGTGTAGTGCAATGCAGCACTGTGGGATGATGGCCCGGTATTCCAGTTGGAACAGGTGGACATAGTCTTTATATACGGACAGGTAAATGGCAATGGGCTGGAGGCAGCATGGTTGTATTGGGAAAAGCATTCTCGCAGACAGCTACCACATCATAAAATGTTTGCAACAGTGTTTCGACATTTGTGTGGGACAGACTTGTTAATGGGGATGGGTAATTATGAAAGGTAGGTGCACCAGGTATGTACACTAGCCTTGGAGGAACATATGACCAACACCACTGTGGAAGATGACCCCGGTATCAGCACCAGGCAGGTTGCCCACAAACATGGGGTAAGCCAGACGACCATGTGGAACATTCTCCACCACATCTGCTACTACACACATCACTTACAATGTGCACAGGGCTTATTGCTGATGGACTTTCCTCTGCTGGAACAGTTTTGTTGCACAGGCCACCTCAATGCTGGTATTTATGTCATCCATCTTATTCACAAATAGGCCACCTTTGCGAGAGGTGGTATTGTCAAGTTCCACAACATCCATCTGTGGACTAAGCAGAATTACCATGGTATGATGGCAGTGAACTATCAACATCGGTTCAGCCTCAAAGTGTGGGTGGGGATTATTGGCAACTACCTCGTGGGACCAGTCATCCTTCCACAACGTCTCACAGGCAAGGCACTTCCTGCGGGTAACTCTACCTCTCTTGCTCGAAGAGATGCTTTTGGTGGTATGTAGGGTTATGTGGTTGCTGCGTGATGGTGCTCCGGTCCACTTAGGCATTACCATACTGATGCATCTCAACAAATTCTTCCCCGGTCGATGGATCAGATGAGGTGGTCCAGTTGCATGACCGGCCTCGTCACCAGACCTCACCCCTTTAGATTTCTACCTCTGTGGGTACCTGTATATAGAGCCTATCCCAGACATGGAGACACTAGAACAATGCATTCATGCTGCCTGTGACGCCATTTGAATGCAGAATGGCACATTTGAATGTGTGCTGTAGTCGCTGCTTCAATGTGTATGCACATACGTAGAGGCCCATGTGGGCTACTTTGAACACATCATCTAACGCTGGCCTCATAACATCATGTCGTGCACTGCATTAAACTGTATAGGAATGATGGTTTAATAAATTCCCGTAGTGTAGCAATCATATATTTCCAGACATATGTACATATTAAATTTTTTTCTCCTTATACTCTCGGGGATTGTATTTTGCAGTTTGTCGCCATTGCTCAAAATCATCCAGTATACATAAGAGCCTGGTCTGCTTGCAGTGTGTTGACTCAAATAATGCATGAATTTGAGACTTGGTTGAAATTATGTTATTTTTGCTGCTTTATAAGTACTCTTGTTTAGCTCCTGGGGCAAGATAAAGGGTGAGATACATAATAGGGGGCGGACATCAAATGAAGCCACCTGCCCTACTTGAAGGGAGAGATGACAATAGCTAGTAAAAAACAAAAAACGAGTGAAAAACAATTTTTTTTCTGTTTTTATCTGACAGCCTTAAAATATATGGAAAATTGGGAAATTTTCTGAACTCGTAGAAAAAATTATTGATGTTGCACAAAAGCACAGGATTGATATTTATTTTAAAACCCAAGACAATTAACAAAACAATTTTAACTTTATTAAAACAAACAGAGTTCACACACTGACCCACCCACCACCGCTCTCACTCCTCAATTTGGAATTCTCCGTATGTTCTGTGCATGCATCTTGCTTATTGTAAGATTGTTTCAGAAATTATAAGTTTTTATCTGTGGGTGGACATGTCCAAGTATTGACCAGTTATACTGACATGCAGCTGAACTTGAAGGCAAGTGTATTAAATCAACAGTTTTCTTTTACTGGTGCTGAGTTTTTTGCTAAACTGATTCAACCATAAGCAGTAAGTAGTTCAAGTGGTTTGCCATTTAAACAGCAAACATGCCTAAAGCCAGAACCATGAGCTGCAGTGGTGTGCAATACTGTATTTCCTAATAATTTTGTCATTTTCAGGCAATCCTTACTACTATATAAATGTGAAAGTGTGGTTGTTTGTTTGTCCTTTTTCACGTCAAAATGGAACAATGGATCGTGATTTTTTCACAAATATAGTTGGAGTTCCAGAAAGTGACATAGGCTACTTTTTATCCCAGGAAAATATTTCAAACGGTTCCAAAAAAAAGATGAGTAGGGATGTACATAGGTACTGGATTAAACTTTTTTTTTAGGATTACTGCATATAAAAGCATTGTTAAAAAAAAATCTGCCATTTTTCCTTTTTTTTTTGTCTATGGGCTGTCTTTCATTCCTTCCCAAAAGCCGCAGTAGCTCAGTGGGTAGAGAACCCTATAGTGGGGTTGCAGTAGCTCAGTGGTTAGAGCACCCGATAGTGGGGCCACAGTAGCCCAGTGGCTAGAAAACCCTATAGTAGGGCCACAGTAGCTCAGTGGGTAGAGAACCCGATGGTGGGGCCGCAGTATCTCAGTTGGGTAGAGAACCTTATAGTGGAGCTGCAGTAGCCCAGTGGGTAGAGCACCCGATGGGGTCGCGATGAGATTTAGTGTCAGAAAACTTCATTATCTATCCCTATAAACACACATGCGAAGCAGCGGATAAAAACTAGTACACTATAAAAAAAGACAGAGATTTAAGAGTCCAGAGAGTATTTACTTTGTAAATATCATGGGTAGATAAGAGGATTGAGTTATTTAAATCAAATTATTTGTTTTTAAAATATGATTAATTGTAGGTATGGATTTTTTATATAACCTATTACATATAACTTTTGGTCATCACATTTCACACAATTAGAGTCTTCTATGTATCTATGACAGTTCACTATCTTCCAAGTTTCCTCTTTGTTATTTGAATGTTTGTATAAAAATAAAAGTTTTGCCACTTTCTAATTTTCCAGTTTATTTTTTAGTTTTGACTGCACCACACCAAAACTTGAAAACACTCTCTCCACTCCTGCCAATGATGCTCTCGCCATAAAAAGCTGCTCAAGTATTGTTATTATCCTTTAGTGTTGTTCACTAAAAAGTTTATTTTGTGATCTCAACCATTGTAAAACTGAGATGTTGTTTAGCATCTCTGTAGTGAACATGAATCTTTGAAAAGGATCACTTCTAGCTAGGTATTTTACTATTATAGGAAGCAGTCCACTGCCACTGTATGTCTCATCTGTAAAAGTCACTGCAGTGTCTTTTTCTTCTTTTGTAAGTTGACGGTCTTTCAAACAAGGATCCAATGGAGATGTTAAATAGTCTGGATGGGGTCACAGCTGGAGAAGAATGTTTCCTGACTAGAGTGCCATAAGATCTGTTTCCATTTGTTTCCATCCCTAAACACATTCTGATAAAGTATACCTTTTTTTTTTTTTTGGCACTTTGAACAAGGCAGCAGCTATGGGTTTCAATATTGAAAGTAAATCTTCTGCTGAACATTTTACACCAATATTTATCACTTTTTGCTAAACAGTGGCATCAATTTTGGATATATGTTCATCACATATCTTTACTAACGTTGGCAGATTCCTAACATGTCCCTCCAGGGCATCTGCAAGGGTATTCCAGTTTACTTCTGTCGGTAAAGGAAGTTTAAAACCAGATGACCCTTTTCTTGTTTAAATTGTGACGAAGCAAAATGGTTGTTTCTGAAATATTTTTTGATGGACAAAACATGGTCTGTCACATTCTTAACATTTTAATCTTGGTTCAACAAATTAGGAAGGCGAGCAGAACCACATGTTACAATGTCTTCTGAAGCTGAATCTTGGAATGCTTTCCTCATTTTAGCCATATTCGCAGTATTCTCTGTCACAACTCCTTTTTTTTTTATTATTATTTATTTATTTTTTTATTTTTTTTTCCAAGCTAATTTCTTGCAAATATTCAGACTTGAGAGGGTGACCTGCAGTCTGCTGTATCATATAATATTGAATTTCCGTTTTCACTTGTGACTGTAAAGCACACAATGGGTTCAGTAAGAATGTTAAACCATCTATGCTGAGGTTTACATTTTATCCAAAAAGAGACTGATGTACCTCTTTTTATATTTCACTGTCAATTTCATATAGAATTTTTTCTCCTACTGACAGATGTGATGGTGGATCATAATCTGGACGCAATTGATAATAAAGCTTCTCTTCATGTTCTACTGCTCGGAAAGAAGTGTTGGTGGCAAAAATATATTTTTCCACCTGCCTGTCTATGTTTCATTTAAGAAGAGGGTTTAATAATAAATGATGTCATTTTCAGTTGTTTGTGTACAGTAGATTCTGAGTCAGAATTCCTGTACAGCTATCAGGGACTCCTCTTGTCTGCCAGGTATCAGTATCAAAGGGGAGGCAACAGTACTACCATATTTTATTCTTGGTAGGCCTCCATTTTTTATTACTTGGCACATCTAATGTGACAAGCTACTCTGTAAAAGTATTCTTAACATTTATGCATTGTTAACTACAGCATTAAAGGTGGGGAAGAAAGAAAAAAGTTTCAGTGGAAAAAGAACCTTATTTTAAATTTAAAAAACATGGTTTTTGATTTTTAAAATTAAAATAATGTTTTTTATCAACTCTGGCAGAAAGTGACCGTATAAAACCATTATTGTTGGTGAAAGCAATATCTTATAGTTCATTCATGGTTACTTCACATGTTTCTCAAGCCTTGCTAAATTTATACTTTTGGTTGCCAATTACATATCCTTCCGCTACACGTAAAAATAAACACTACCATGTAACTTCTACGTTATAACTTTAAAATGCATTTGTTACTGATAACAGTTGTTCAAAGAATTCTGTCGTATTTAAAAGAACAATTACATACTAATATTCATAATCTAGGCCTATAACTATATTTAGGTCAGCTTTGTGACTTTTTAACACTGTCTGTATTGATAGTTCTTACGGTTATTAATTTACATTGTTAAGATATTTGTTATAGATTAAATAGTGTTATTGATGTGTTTTGGGTTATTTAGTTAAAAAGACAGCTTTAGAATAAATATTAAAATGAAGGAGCAACCAGTCAAACTAAAAAGACAGTAAATTCAAACATACAACTTGTGTTGCTTATTTTTTGTATGTAGCAGCGACAAACTTAAAAGATAGTGGTGAACATGCACACAAATAGGTCTACCATAACTATTATTCTGTTCTTATTCTTTGCACGAGTACTTAGTTTTTACTAAGTTTATTAAATTATTTATTTAAAATTTTCTGCCTGGGCTTAGTAATTTGTTGGGATTGTGGCAAACATTCAGATCACAAAAATTTAAGCACTTGACACAATTGCGTTTCAAACGCTGATGGTGAAGTTACATTGTGATAAATCAATAGACTTGACTTTAAAATAATTAACTTGTGATAAATCAACAGACATGCCCTTAAATATTTTTAACGTGGGATAAATCAACAGACATGCCTTTAAAATAATTATCTTTGTCATAAAAAGAGTTCATGGTAAAACTTACTAATTTAGCACATCCAATATTTGCAATCACACACACACACCATGCCAGCGTAACGACCACAGGGGAGCCACACTCTTTCACAAGCAGCGCTCATGACACACATTACAATATATTTATTACTACCATGGAAACACAGGTTTATCACATCATCGTAACTTGCCTAGGGAGGTTAAAAAAATGCAATGTGTGCAAACTTGATGTAGTAATTTGAAGTATTTTTCGGAGCAAGAAAAATAATAGTTTCGTTTAGCAGTAGCAATACGCCATGATGTCAGGTCATGTCACTATTTGCCATTTCTGCCAACTTTGGATTTGTAACCCTCCTGCAATCACATCTAAATATATTATAATAAGTATTCAAACATTAAAATCTCTTTTCAGTTGTAAATTAAAAATTCAAGAATCATTATTTTTGCTGTAATAATTATGAAAGATACTAAAATTGAAAACATGTATAATTTATTTGCTTCTACTAGCAGTGTGAAACTTCTTAAGAGAGAGAGACAGAGATAGTGACAAGCTCCACTGCACCAGCATTTTCTTCCTCGGGCTAAAAAAAAGAAAAAAATGTCGCTAGGGCCTACGCACTGTATTTTGTGCTGGTATTTTTAACTGTAACAATAAAACATGTTTCCATCAGGGCTACCTAAAAATTTAAATATTTCAATAGACAACATTTAATTTACATATAGCATACCAAAAAACTTGATTAAAATAATATTTCAACTGTAAACTGTTTGTTCCTAGCCGTTGCCATAACATTGTTGCTCGCACTGTTTTTAATTTGTATTGAATATGATATAAATATTACAAATTATAGAAGATACCAAGTTAAAGTTCCATTCATTCAAAAATATAATACTTTTAAAGTTAATCAGTGTTATATACTTGTGGTATACAAGTTATTTAAAAAACAGGTTACAGTATTACTCCTAGGGTGATTTTTCAAAGGTTTGTTTCAAAACATCTAAATAAATCGGGAATGGACTATAATAACAATTTGCAATAGTATTAACAGCACTACATTAAATAAATTTAAATTACTATTTCTCAAAAGAAAAATACAGCAGTATCAATAAACTAGTATGTCTATTAAAACTTCATTTAATTTAATCCAAATGTAAAAAAATATATAAAAAATAATAATTTATACCATTATTTACATATCAAAAATTGGACTTGAATTATTGTGCGTGAAAAATATCCCTAGTTAATTTAAGTTTGAATTTTTCCTAAATTTCATTTTTAAAATTTTAAATATATATATATATATGTGTGTGTGTGTGTGTGTGTATATATATATACACACACACACACACACACACACACACACATATATATATATATATATATATATATATATATATATATATATATATATATATATATATATATATATATATATATATATATATATATATATGTATGTGTGTGGTTTTTTTTTTTATAAGAATTTGCATCTCTACTTAAGGGGCAGACTTTCTATTTATGACCAGCATGAAGAAGAAGAAGCCGAAGGTGATAGTAGGTGAAAAAGATAGGGAATTCAGTGATTAGACACATGGGAGTGCCCAAGAAAACCCATCAGCCATTGGCAGCATCTACTGTTACCACATTAAAGAATTCCAGGCCAGTTTATACAAGGGATCAATTCTGATCACCATGGTACGAGAGTAGCATACTGACTGATTGCATCACTGTTAAATGGGTGCAAAAAAATAACAGTTTTGTAGTATTGAGTAATTCTTTCTATATGGCTGTTGCTGCTTCAGATTGGAGGTGAAGTTTAATGGGAGTTGGCCAGCCTCCATAGCTATTCCATAGATAAGCTATTTGATGGTAACCTGTATTATGAACATTCCATTAGCTAAGTTATCCTTTAGATAAGAAATCCAAGGTTTTGGTTCATTACTGTGTAAGTTGGCAATAAAAGTCTATATTTGTGGTATTGTGGCTTATGTTCAGTTGTCAGTAACGAGTGCAAAATGTGTTTTGCATTATAGATATATATAATATAAAGTTATATATTAATACTTCTTTAGCAAAAGTGAATTAAATAGAAACTATGAACCAAAACAACATATTTGTTCATAATTATTACTGTCGCTGGTGATATCAATCCTCTCGCAGTTAGCTTAATATCCATACAATTTATCACAATGCATGAGACTCTGTTTCTTACCATTCAAGATTGAAGCTTGTGCCTGTGTTTCTTAAATATATCTTTAATATTTTGAGAATGGAAGGGAGTAATATTTTATTTCACAAATTTCAAGGAATGTGATTCCTCAAAATGACATCAAGCCTAGTGCTAATGTTTTATTTCCGATGTTTTGTCATTACTAAATAGAATTTCCACAATTAAAAATAATACAATTTCCGAAACTAATCTTCTGTCTCGTCGACATTCGCCGGGTTTACTTGCATTTTGCAGAACTATTCTACATAACACTCAAAATAGCAAAAAACTTCCATTCATATTTTATATAACCTCCAAAACCAACATGCATATAAGCAAAACACCACCTTCTGATGTTTGACACACCATTTTGAAGCTTATCTAAAGGTATAAATGCTTGTCTAGAACTGGAAGTGATAGATAATTTAACCCCTTGAAAACAGTTCTAGTTAGCAATAACTAGAGGTCGTAATACACTATACAGGCTCTTAGTGTATTAATTTACAGGAGGGGATTAAGAATACCTTTAAATAAGTAATTTAGCATTCCACACAACTATTATGACATTAAAAATAACGTGTAAGATGGATAACAAATAAAAAAGATAGCTATCAAACAAATGAAATCCCATAAGAATTATCATAAAATCGAATAATTTGGTGCTGATACTGCTCTTCATCAGGACTTCGTACTGGAGCTACCTTAAGCAGGACATTTAGTTCTATTTAACTTTTCCATGCATGCTCACATTGTTGAAACCAAGTGATTTTGGGTTAAAAAATTTTGTGAAACATGTATGCCATTTTATATGGTACTTAAAAAATTTTTTTTCGGAAAATTTAAATTATTTTGCATTTTATTATGGTAGGTGTAAAGTTAGTTAATATGGGTTTTGGGAATTTTAGTTATTGAATTAGACATAACTGACATATTAGTTTTCTTTTGAATTTTTCAAGTTAGTTTTCACTCGGCTAACTTCAGTAGCTGGGCTGGGCTGGCAAGACAGTCGCCTCACAAACAGCACCGGCGACAGCGTGGTCAGCATCCCATGTGGGTTATCCGACTACAGCTGCAGCCGTCCACACTTTCTGTCACGTTACTGCATCCAATTTCAAAACGTGCATTGCTGCAGGCCTCAGCGCCCCACACTGTAAATTTCTGCTTCCCCTTAACGATGTGTCACAGTAGAAAAGCACCCGGTACAAAGTAAGTTTGACCCCCGCCGCCGCGACACTCGCACTCACTGTTTTTTTATCGCCGCGCCTGACGCTTTGACTGTGCGACATTCCTGAGCCCGCTGCCGGCAAGAAATACACGTTTTACTGCGCTCCAGCCATCTTCTCTTATTGACAAAGGATGTAGTCCATTGCGACTTTCTTTAACTTAACTACAATATAGAAGTTTCTCTGTGATGTAGAATAGCGGCTGTAGAGAAGATGTAGTTTTTTTTAATGGTTTTGGTTATGTGACCGCACGGTTATGTTTTTCTTCTAGCATCTTTTACACCCTGCTAGTTGGGGTAAGTTGGGCTCTTTTTTTTTTGTAAACGTAATTCGCGTGCATAGGACCGGTAGTTAATGTCCAATATTAAATTTTGTTACAGAGGGTCCGACAGTTTGATTCAATATTTTAGTCCCAGAATTGGTTTCAAATTTTCCTTGGTTTCGTCTCCATTCACCTCTCGTGATTTTGCTGAGAATTCTTTATGCCACGGTGATTGAGTCCCGCTTCTGCTTCTTGCGGCGGTGAAGCATGTGGCGTTTAATGTGTTCAGGACAGGACTAACCATGCAGTTATAAACCATGATATTCCAATTTATTACATTTGAATTCATAATGATATATATTTTTTAATTACAGCTAAATATTCAAACATCAACATGTTCACATTTGAAAGCAAGATAATGTATTATCTATTTATTTTTTATTTAAGATTTGACTGAAGGCAGAAAACAGAAGTAAAGTGAAAATTTATTTGATGCTATAATCTTAAGTTAATATCTCTTGTAAGAGGCGCCTCTCCCTTTTTTTTGCATTTAACCTTCTTAGTTAATTTTACTTTTTAATTTAATTTTTTAAATGAAAAATGTTTTATGTAACAAAATATTTTTTTTTATGATCCTTGGCTTAATATAATTCTCTATAACCAAAATTTTCACAGATTTTTGGTCATCATCAGTAAATAGTTGTGCTACTTGCCACTATTCAAGCACATTTAGTTTTCATTGGTAAAACGTTTTTATATGGAAGCGTATTTTTGTTTTTAACCAGTGGTAAGGGTACAAAATGGTAGCAGAGCATGGTGTACACATAATTTGACACGCAAAATGTTACCGTGGTTTAAAATAAATGCACTTTTGATGAGGCATAGATAATGAGATGGTGATGGAGCTCTCAGTTGAGCCACATAAGTATGAATTTCGTAGTGTGACTTTGGTGTACTCATATCTGCAGCAATTAGTCCCGTTGCCCTGGCATTTTCATCTGCTTCAAAAGGTAATGCAATCTTGTTTTTTTTTTTTTTTTAATATTGTTATTATTATTATTATTATTATTATTATTATTATTATTAAGTTACAGGGTTTTCTTTCAGTGTTAAATATTTAATTAGGTAGTAAGATGGGTTGTTTATGCGGGCGCTATTTTGTTTGCGCATTTCAGTATCTGTCGTGGGCAGCCATCTTGCCATATGTAAACATTTTTTGTGCATGTTCGATTGTGTAATTTGTTTCTTGATTGAGTAAATAAATATTTATGTGCATCAATTTTATCCGACATGCACTTGGCTGCGGTAAGAATTTAAGTGCCTTTTTTTTGCAAGAAAACAGTTAGTGGTATTTTAGATAATTATTTAACATGGGTGTACTGTGATTTATGTTGCGAGATTAATTTTAATTTGAATTTACAATCATGGACAGGTGTGTTATCCCAGGGTACATGCTCAAGGACAAGTTGGCATACAAGTAAAAGTCTCGTAATCTGAATTATTCAGGAGACCAGAACAACTACGCAAAAATGTGCGTGTTGCAATTACGGATGGTATACCATCATCTGTTGAGAATGTTAATGATATAGATTGGTTTGAGGAATTTAGTATTTGTTCCAAAAAGGTTGCAGAACTTAACGAGATTTCACACACCGCCAAATGGTACTACAGTTGTTAGGCCAGAGCCAGATGCACTCCACATATTTAGTGGAAGTGAGTAAATTTTTGCAAACTGTAACAACACATCTGGAAGCCATAAAAGAGCAGGTAGAAACATTAGCAAAGCAAACAAAAAAGTCTCTTTTATCTTGGTAATTTCCTGCTCGCACTGAAAAAGGTTTATGCGTGCGAATTTTAGGTGTAGAAACTGGCGTATCTGACTCTTCCACCCCATAAACACCCATTACACCCACATCTCCTCCCATCACAGAGGTCCCCACTTCAGGCTCACTCATTCCGACCAACACCATCCACGCCTCATCATCATTTGTGGTTACTGCTGGGCAGCAAGGTAGTACTCTAGTTAGTCAGGAGGACCTAACCTCAGTGGTAGTAGTCTCCACCAAAGTAAACATGAAAGAAGCCATTTCCGACATTTCATCCCCACCCCTTACAACCATGCCACCCCCAACCACACTTCATTCCCCAGTAAACATCCAGGATACCACAAAACAAATTCAAAACCTTACAGTTTACAAGCCTGAACAAGCCCAATCAAGACCCCACTTCCCCCTTAATCCACAGTATCAACCCTTTCACTATTCTCTCAGCTTCACATCACATTGCTCCCAAATTACTACACCATCCAGTAGTGTCACCACTTCTTTCACAAAAGGCCTTCCAGTGTACACCAATCCTGTCAACCCACAACCACCATCAACCCCCGTTCCCACACAACTATCATGTATCTATATTCAGACTTTTGGTATTCAGGCAACTGAAGGCTTTCTTCCACCAATAACCCCACCTCACCACATTTTACCACCTACCCGTCCAATAGTCTTTGACTCACACTGCAGTCACCCCCCAAACCTCTTCGCAGTTTTCTGCATATGGGAAACTTTCCCACTCTTTAGAAAGGTTAGCGGTTTTTCCTGAAACCGATGGACTAAATGTACACAGATTGCTAAAGTTTTTAACTGAGCTGATTAGAATCAAACAGAAAGGTAATATACCTGACAACCAACTGTTAGAAATCATTTTTCCTTTTACTCGTTCCGCCTTAAGTGACAACCACCTTACCCATCACAAATAACTTAATTTTTGAACAGTATCACCAGGACATCCTGGATTATTTCATTCCAGCTCGAATGTTGGTAAATATCAGGCTAGAATGGTTCAACAGTTAGCCCTTGGCTAGCTACATGTCAGACATCATAGAAGCAGCCGTAGTGTTGTGTTTACTCGTTTCGGAGGCAGAAGTTGTTTCAAGTATTGTAGATAGATTGAACCCCATTGAGTGCTCACTCAGTGGTATTTTCTTACAGACCACACACTTTTGCAGATCTTGATTGATTCTGTATCAATTCAAGTAACGTAGCATTCCCCGATCAATCTAGAGAAAATACCTTTTTTCATTACAGGAAACCTCCCACTCTATTCCAGAAAAGAAGGCCAGATGAAAAAGATAGGGGAAATGTTAAGAATAGTGCTAATATCAGGGATAAGCCTAAACACCCAGCAAACACTACTAGGCAACCAAGTAACATATGATATTACTGTATGGAACCAGGGAATATTGCAAGCCAGTGTTCTAAACTTCAAGAAAAATTAAAAAAGGAAGCAGAGTCAAAAAACAAGTAGGCCGGTGGTCTAAACCTCAGCAAAAAAGGTCTAGACCACCCAAAAAAACAAAAGATTCCAAAGAAAGTAAGGGCACAAAATAAAAGGAAATTGAAAACCAATATACAACCTGCGTGTATTATGAAAAATGTTGTTGAGGATAAATTAGGAAATATATGGAGTTGTTTCAGTGATAAAAATTGTAATAAATGTCAGAGAAATAGGTATTGAAAAAAGAGAAAATGTCACATTTCACCACTCACCAAACCATTTTTACCTTTTCTTGTCACACAATTAGGTCCCTTTGAGATTGAAGGTCTTGTTAATACAGGTTCTGTACGCAGTTTTATTTCTACTTCACTCTTTAAGGAACTAGATGAAAAGGGTTATGTTAAAGATACATAACCAGTAAACATAAAATGTCTCCTTCTGGAATCAGATTTCATCTAAAAAACAGGAATGTTAATTGAGATACAAGCCAGATACAATGTGTTCAAATTTAATAAGCAACTTGTAATCCAATTTGTTAAGGCTAGTCAACCCGATGAAAGAGGGCAGGTATCTGAAATTAATAATAATTGGGATCCTCTTGTATTGAATCATCTCAATGAAGAGAAGCAAAAAGTCATAAGAGAATTGTGTGCTGATTTCCCAGACGTCGTAACCTCAAAATTAGGCTGCACAAATCTGATTGAATATGACATCAAGCTACTAGATTCCAAACCAGTAAGGCGTCATCCATATGCTTTGGCACCCCCAAAAATGCAAATCATGAGAAATAAAATTCAAGAATTGCTAGACAATAAAGTAATTGAACCATCCAATTCCTTTTTCAGTTCTCCAGCCTTTTTGGTTCCCAAAGGAAACGACCATCGTTTAGTGGTAGATTACAGATTCCTAAACAAACAAATAGACATAGAAAGTGTTCCTTTGCCAAATTTAAATTCAGCATTCCAGTGGTTCAGTAAAGCTAAGTATTTTAGTGTCTTTGATCTGAATTCTGCTTATCATCAAATTCCTCTAATTAAGGAACCAAAACATGTCACTGGATTTTGTGTACCATGGAATTTGTACCAGTACAAAGTTGTGCCTTTTGGTTTAGCTATAGGAGTCCACCTACTCACACGTCTCCTTGATCGGGTCTTGGGGATGTTAAGTTCAAGTATGTTTTTAACTATTTAGATGATTTGGTAGTGTACTCTGAAAATTTTGGTCAGCATGTGACCCATTTGAAGGAAGTCTTGGTAAGATTGCGTAATGCAGGCCTCACGGCTAACCATAAGAAGGTAAAATTAGCAGTTAAAGAAATTTTTTTCCTGGGCCATTTAGTTTCAGAAAAGGGTGTGTGTATAGATCCAGACAGAACCAAATCCATCAAAAACTTCCCACCACCCAAGGATGCAAAAGGAATTTCCCGTTTCATAGGTATGGTAAATTTCTGTTCTAAATTTATTCCTAAATTTGCTGAACATGCGGTGCCACTAAATTCACTTAGTAAGAAGGGAGCAAAATTTGACTGGGGTAAAGAGCAAGACACATTTGAGTTTTTGAAACAAGCAATAGCTAGTCCTCCTGTACTTAGAACAGCTGATTTTTCGAAAACCTTCATTCTGCAAACAGATGCCTCAAGTACAGCACTGGGTGCTGTGTTGTCTCAAGAAATTTATGTGCAGAGGCAGCCCATTGCCTTTGCTTCCCGGACCCTAACCCATCAGGAAAAGAAATCTTCATCTGTTTACGAGTTAGAGTGTTTGGCAGTTGTCTTTGGAATCAATAAGTTTAGGCAGTTTCTGGAACACAAGGAATTTCTTCTTGAAACCGACAATCAAGCACTCTCTTGGTTATTAGCACATCCAAAACAGTTAAAACTATTAGGAAAACTAAGGGCATTGCATTGTGAAAATTTCTTCTCTTAAACACAAAATTCAACACATCCGAGGAACATAGAACATTGTTGCGGATGCTTTGTCCCATATATTCGAGAACTACCCTGAGGAAACCTCATCTAAGCAGGAAATTAACGTTTGTAGTGCCTTACTAACAGATTTTCCGTTAGCTTCCCAGGATATTGAGACCCATCAGAAAGCAGACCCTTTTATCAGTGAATTTATTGAGGAAATTCAGAAGGGTACTGCACCAAAACAGTATAAAATATTCAAGGGTGTATTGCATTGCAAATCTCGTTCGTCTAACCAATATATAATTGTATTGCCTCAGAACTTACATGACATGGTATTCCAGTATTTTCATTCATCCCCATTAGGAGCCCATTTAGGGATTTATAAAACCATCAATGCAATCAGGAGTACATTCATTTGGAAAGGCATGTGGCAAGATATTTCAAACAGAGTAAAAATTTGCTGACTTCCTGCATTAAGTAAACCTACGCAGGATACACAGTTAGGATTACTATCTTCTGACATTGTGGAACGTCCCTTACAGAAAATTTTTGTAGATTTTTTTGGACCTTTTCCCCATTCTAAATTAGGAATCACTATGCTGTTGGTATGTATAGATGCATTCACAAAATTCGTATGGTTAATTTCATTAAGAGGAGCTACTTCAGATACCACCATAGCAGCTTTGAAAAATTAAGTATTCAAAATTTCAGAGGTTCCTTCTGTCATTGTGTGTGATAATGGTCCACAATTTAAGTCCAGGTCATTCAGGAACAAGTGTTTCAGTCATGGCATTCAGCATATTACCACCACGCCATATTATCCACAACCTTCCCATGCTGAGATATTCAATAGGAATCTCCACTCTGCTCTCATTGCTTTCCATGGGAACAGCAAGGATAAATGGGATCAGAATTGGGAATGGCTGCAAATGGCGTTCAACTACATATGCCATGAGGGACATAAGTGCACTCCCTTGCAACTCATGTTCACAGATAAGCCGAACACCACTCTTTCCAATCTTTGGTCGCTTGCCAATCTTTTGTCTGATGATCCGAAGGACATCAGGGAGATTTGGAAACAAGCTAACGAGAACTTAAACCTGGTACACCAGAAGTCAAAGAGAAGGTACAATAAGGTCTGTAGAGTCAACCCATTTCAAGTGGGAGATTTTGTAATGTACAAAGCACATCCAATGAGCAAGGCCGTAGACAAAAAAGCATCAAAGTTCAGTTATCGTTTGAAAGGTCCGTACCAAACATAGAGATTTCTTACTCCTGTGGCGGTGGCTCTTCGTGAACCAGTGAATGGTCAATTTGTGACCAGGGCTCACATTTCACAGTTAAAGATGAGTTGTCCTAACCTCGTATAGGTTAGGACATAGTAGTCCATTTAATGGAATGTAATCTCAGCAAGTTTCAGGTGGACTGATCACCCATCTGTACAATAAGGTTGCCAGACTTAAGTATGAATTTTAGATGTTAACCTGAAAAGCAAAAGTGTCAATCCCTTTTCTGGAGCTTGGAACATTTTCAGCCATTAGTATTAGAAATCCTAGGTACTAGTTTCAAGTTAGTGTGCACACTGTTTTGTTATGTAAGGGTACTCTTAATGTAAAAAGACTTAATGTAAAAAACTCGTAATGTAAAGACTTTAGAGCAAACTTTAGAAAGAGAACTTCATTGTTGTACATTATAATATACATTGTGAGTGTTTTAATGTTCATGTTGTCATGATGTTTCATTGTGTGTATTGTAGTTGTGCTCTATTGTTGTGTGAATGTTTTGTATATAATGGCTACTGTTTTTGTTACTGTGTTCCTCCGAGCCTAGACCAAGTGCACGTAGGCACAATTTATATGTATGATAGGATGCATCTTGATTGTGATAGTTTCTTGAATTAAAAGACCTAGCACCCACTTTGGAGGCAGGAGTTTGTGCCGTTTTAAAGGGAAAAAAAAAAATTTTATTTGGGAAAATTTAAAGTATTTAGCATTTAAATTTGGGTAGGTGTAAAGTTAGTTAGTATGTGTTTTGGGAATTTTAGTTATTGAATTAGGCATAACTGACATGTTAGTTTTCACTTGGCTAGCTTCAGTAGCTGGGCCGGAATGGCAAGACGGTCTCCTCACAAACAGTGCCAGTGACAGCATGGGCAGTGTCCCACGTGCGTTATCTGACTACAGTGGCAGCCGTCCACCCTTTCTGTCATGTCCCTGCATCTGATTTTGAGACGCATCTGATTTGCAGGCCTCAACATCCCACATGGTAAATTTCTGCTGCCCTTTACTTTTGTACGACGTGTCACAGTAGAAAAGCATCCTAAATGACACACTGAAAGTGCCCTTTGCTCATCCCAGCACATCCTAGTGTTGCGCCCAGTACTAAGTTAGTTTGGTCCGCTGCCGCGACACTTGCGCTCTATGTTTTCGCTGCGCCTGACGCTGTGACTGCGCAACATTCCTGAGCCTGCTGCCGGCAAGAGACACACCTTTTACTGTGCTCCAGCTGTCTTCTCTTATTAGCCGTCTTCTCTTATTGACGAAGGATGTAGTCCATTGCGACTTTCTTTAACTTAACTACAATATAGAAGTTTCTCTGTGATGTAGAATAGCGGCTGTAGAGAAGATGTAGTTTTTTTTAATGGTTTTGGTGATGTGACTGCGTGGCTAGGTTTTTCTTCTAGCATCTTTTAGACCCTCCTAGTTGGGGTAAGTTTGGCTCTATTTTTGTAATCGTCATTCACGTGCATAGGACCGGTAGTTAATGTCCGATATTAAATTTTGTTACAGAGGGTCCGACAGTTTGATCCAAGATTTTAGTCCCAGAATTGGTTTCAAATTTTCCTTGGTTTCGTCTCCATTCACTGCTCATGATTTTGCTGAGAATTCTTTATGCCGCGGTGATTAAGTACCGCTTCTGCTTCTTGCGGCGCGAAGCTTGTGGTGTTTAATGTGTTCGGGACAGGACTAACCATGCAGATAAGAACCATGATATTCCAATTTATTACATTTGAATTCATAATGATGTATATTTTTTAATTAAAACTAAATGTTCAAACATCAACATGGTCACATTTGAAAACAAGATGATGTATTATCTATTTATTTCTTATTTAAGATTTGACTGAAAGCAGAAAACAGAAGTAAAGTGAAAATTTATTTGATGCTATAAACTTAAGTTAATATCTCTTATAAGAGGCGCCACCTTTTTTTTTTTTTTTTTTGCATTTAACCTTCTTAGTTAATTGAACTTTTTAATTGAATTTGTTAAATTAAACTTGGTTTTTGTAACAAAAGAATAACAATATATGGTTGCATCACCAATTCTTTACATGGCTTGTCTGCTTTTTTTTTTTTAATGACTGATGAAACTGTAATGGAATTTGAAACTGTTATGGAATTTTTTTATGATGAATATGTGTTCTATTGTAGTTGTAAAATATTAATAAAATGTTTGTGTGCTGCATTTTACTAATTTTGTATCTTCATGTATTTGTGGTGAAAATCTTTTTTTTTTATATAAGTAAAATCATAAAGAAAAATGTTTGATTTGGTTACCCTTATTGTTTATATCATATAATGTGAAAATCACACAATGGCTACAAATATTCTTACAAAATTTTGTTTGATAAATAGTGTTTTGTCAACTGTGTGGTTTTATATATATATACATATATATAATGTTTTTTTTTTTTTTTCAGTCTCAGAAACCAACAGAGTTGGAAGCCAGAGTTGCTGCAATTCTTTCTGAAAGCCCTTGTGGGCAGGATGATGATAAGGTATGTTTCTAAGAGTAATGGAATAATTGTATCACAGATAAGCATTTTTTCGCCACTGAGATTTATTCTAAATTATTAATGAACATTTTATCCAGTTTTTTGGTCGAGGCTGTAAATTCTGATATTTTATTTTTTTAAAGCTTCGTTGAAATCCTAGTACAAGACTGCAATTTAACTCCACACCACCCATGTGTGGATGTAATAGAATATTAAAAGTACAGTGAAAAACTGTTGAAAGGACCATTATGTTAAGTGAGATGAATTTAGCAACGAGCAAAACATGTTTGATTTGCAGAATCAAATTATATTTTTACTTTATCACATGACACACACAATTTTTTTTTAAAATTAAGTATAACTCTTAACGATTTATTACAAACTGCCATTGTAAAAATTCTTATGAGACATATAACCCTTTTTTACATATACCAGATGGTAAACAGACATGGATTTATGCTGAGATACATGTCAATATAGTCAACAGTAAAATGATTCTCAGTTCTGCCACAAGGGTGTGGGGTGCAGGAACTGACCGGCCGCCATGTTGTGACGTCGCCTAGTGGCCATCTTAGAAGCCAGTGACCTTGACTCCAATGACCTTGACTCCAATGACCTTTGACCTCTAAAATTCCAAAAAATATCAAAAAATGACTAAAGGATTATAATAAAATTACTTTAAAATTCCAGCCCCCCAGTAGCTATTATTCCCTAAAAATTTCCCTTTTTCCCCTGAAAATTTCTCTGTTTCCCTAAAAGATTTAGAAAAATCACTAAAAAGATTCTTAAAAGCAAACATATTACGTTACAGACTACTACCGCCACATTGGATGAAGGTGACAATCTTGACCCTGTGACCTTGAATGACCTTGAAAACAAAAACTTGAGAATAAATTAATAAAAGTCAACAAGCATATTATGTTACTAACTACTACCACCATATTGGATGCAGGTAACCTTGACCTTGATCCTATGACCTAAAAAACAAAAATTGAGGAAAATGCATAAAAGTCAATGAGCATATTATGTTGCTAACTACTACCACCTTATTGGCTACAGTTGGCCTTGGTTTTGACCCAGTGACCTTAGATGACATTGGTAACAAAAACCAGAGGGAAAAGTTGAATAACTTCATAAAAGTCACTATGCATATTATGTTACGGACTACTACTGCCATATTGGATGCAGGTGATCGTGACCCCATAACCTTGAATGACCTTGAACTCAAAAATGTCCCGAAAATTCATAACATATTAAAGAGAATTCAAAAATTCCTAAAAATTTCTATAAAAAATTATTAAATATTCTGAAAAATTCTTAAAATATTTATTTCAAAAAAACTTAAATTTTTGGAGGTCCCGTTCACTTC
The DNA here is from genome assembly GCA_029891345.1 of Dryococelus australis. Taxonomy (NCBI): domain Eukaryota; kingdom Metazoa; phylum Arthropoda; class Insecta; order Phasmatodea; family Phasmatidae; genus Dryococelus; species Dryococelus australis. The sequence goes on along the minus strand of CM056994.1, from coordinate 264,229,085 downwards.
CCCTATACTTGTTCCGATGTCTCTTGTTTTTTTAATTTTTTATTTGTCAATTGTTTATACATTGCTAGTGTTTGTCTCTCACTTTAGTTTGACTGCCATATTGGATTTCATATGTTTTCATCACCTAGGTGGAGATAGTGTATTAATTCACCCACCAGGCAACAGCCATATTTGTTTGTTTTTAAAGTATAAGTTGTGCTGTCTGGACTCTTCTTGTTGGATTCTATTTTCAACACATAGGCAATGTAATTTCTCTGTTTCACTGCTAAGCGAGCTGTTGGCATTTATATTTTTAGTAATAAAAAATCTTAATTTTCCATCCTATTTAAAAAAAATATTTTTCCAATTCTTTCGACTGCAATTACGATGCCATGAAAGCTTTCATTGTGCCCAAACTCCCCGTCATATGTCATATTTGTGTGACAGGTGCGGTAAGCAGATCAGCCGTACCAATAGTTTACTTAGGCATGCAAAGACCTGTAAACATGAATGGCATTTCTCATCAGTACCAGGTTTGCTGCAAACAGGTCTGTTGTGACTTTGGTACAAGTCCTCAAAAGTGTAGTTACATACAATAAACTGCCCTGCACAGTGTGTCGGTGTAATAAATGTCATAATATTTTTGCGCAAGTACAACACGAGTGTGAATAGCGAGATGTATATATATTGAAGAATATTGTAATTATTTGAGGGTATGAGCGACTGTAGTAAATTAATTAAATAAAAATTTAGTGTGAATAAAATTGTGTATTATTTATTAAAGATTTTTGTTCCTAAAATGCCAGAATGTAATTCACATTTAAACAGCACAGAAATAAAATGAATTTAACTATAAAGTATTGTATAAAGTACCATTGTACTCTATGTACAAATATGTAATTAAATGAAAAATACTTTTTGAAATGAACAGCTTCAAATTTTTAGTAAAAAAAATATATATGTTGAAACAAATATGCACACATTCACTGTCTCTCATGCTTGTATATATACCGCTGATTGGAAAAATATTTTTTTCCTATAAATATAAGTGCTGACAGGTTGCTTGGTAGTGAAATAGAGTTAATAATGCCTCCTATGTGTTGAAAATAGAATCCAACATGGAGGGTTGCGATGGCACAACCTATACTTTGATGTGTGACGGCCCATCAACTAGGAGAACACTGTGTCAAGTAGGCGTAGTTTTTGGTTGGCAATAAATCAGGCGCACCCTATTCTGGCTGGGTTCTCGGGGTAAATTTAGTCCTTGCGTGACATAGAGGCACGCCCCTTGCAAAGGACTGGTTGAGTAGCTTTGCAGTAGGGTACAAAGTCGGGTTCTGGTGACGTGTGTGGCTAGTACTAGGTCTGGCCTATGGCCAAACAATTAGGCATGTAGGCGCAGTAGGTACTTGATGCTGGACATGTATGTGTAGTCTTATTGGTGGGGCAGAGCAACTGGTGTAAGATATGTGTTAGGATCTGTCGGTGGTTTGGCTGGCTGAGGTACTCTGCGAGCTACAGGTGTACCTTCTTGTTCGAGCATTTGGGGCTCCTGAAGAGATTCTTCTGTATCTCTGGAATGAGGGGGACGAGAAGATGGCGCATTGCCTTAGTCCCTGTTCCTTGAATGCAAGCTGTCCGAGGAATGCGACTAGGGTGGGGTTCAGCACTTGGATACGCCCAGAGGCAATTAGCAAGCACCTGCTTCATTTTCTCCCTGAGTCCACTATGTTGGGAATACAGCATCTGGAGTACACAACACACACGTCCGTGAGGCGAAATGCAGGGATTGTGTACTTTGCACATGTTGAGCCACATAAGCAGCTGCCAACTGAGCGGTCACCCTATTTCAATGCTCTGCGCTTTGAGCACGGTGAACAATGAAAATCAGTCCTTGCCTTCTGCAGTCCCTACCTGTGGGGGTATGCTCCAGCTGAGTCTTCCCAATCCAGGGAACACCCCCTTCTGGCACTGAAAGTGAGGTGGAAAACTCCGAGCACCGAACTGACAAGCTGGTTTGAAGGCAGAGTACCTGTGTGTGGGCTCTACTGATCTGTTTACCAGAGTAAGCAGAAAATTGCCTGTTGTGAATGTTTGTGAGTAGCAAACCGTGTACAGTCAAACTTGTTTAAGAAGTTCCCGCTTCAGATAGTTTCCCGCTTAAGAAGCTATGTTGTATAAGTCCCAAAACAATAACCTATACATGTAATGCATATTTATACCACTTAAAATGTTCCTGCTTAGAAAGCACATTATATGTTTAAAACCTTACCTGTTTTTAAGATTATAAATTTTAAATATTTATTTTCTGACGCAATTCTCTCCCTGGCATAATTCACGCACCTTAATTTTATGGTGCTGATTTTCTGAAAAAACTTTTGCGTTCATATTTCTTATAGCACGTTTCTCTTGACGAGGCAAAATAACACGTAGATTTTATGCTTCCTAACCCAATTTTTTTCTAAAACTACTACCAGTATAAACATTGGGCACGTACCAATGAACGATAGCCAGGGTTCGTCCACCTGCATCACATTTTCCCCACTGGTTCTAAACCTTTTCCAAATTTTTTAATGCATACGAGCGTAGCTGTGAAAAAGTCCGTCAAATAATTAATAGTAATATTATAAGACACCGATATTTTAAGACTACAGCATTTATTAGCTTTCTACAGATTTTGCGCCTAAAAAAATATGTATTATTTGTGCTAGCGCCGGCAAGTAAAGTGAACAGTTAGAGTATTGAATCAGCTTGTGGCGTGCTGTTCAGGTTTCACAAGATGGCCTTTATAATATAGGCACGGGTTAGAACAGTGTCTGTGGATCAGTACGAGCGCGAACAGATGTTTGGTTGAACATTAGTTAAAAAATGCAGCGTGCTGTTTAGGTTTCATCAGAATTTTGTTCGACCTTGTGAGGCGTGTTCTATGGTCAAACTTACCGAAATTGTATTTTACTGTTTCTTTGTGTAATAAACATGGTCAAAGAGGTTGTTTTTAAGTGTTAGTGTATACATTATACTTGGACCAGATGGAAGATAAAACGTCTAAGCCTATTATTAAATGTAAAGCATTATTGGTATCTGAAAAACTGGATGTCATTAACTTTGTAAGCAGTAATCCCAACCTGGCTCGTGTGACAATTCCAAACAGTTTCAGTTGCCTGTTTCTACTTTAAACAGTGTTGTGGCCAAACAAGACCAGTTTCTTCAGCATTCTGTAGCAGCACAACCTCGCCGAAAGAAGTTAAAAACTTCAAAATATTCCAAACTTGAAGAAATACTTTTGGATTGGTTTCAGCAGAAACGAGCCTTGAACATTCCTATCCATGGTACAGTAATAAGACAAAAAGCAGAAGAAATTGCATTGCGATCGAACATACAATTCACAGCATTGAATGGGTGGCTTGACAGATTTAGAAAACGTGCAGTAATTGTATACAAAACTGTTTGTGGGGAATCTGCAAGTGTAAGTGAAGAAACAGTGAGTGCATGGAAAAACATAATCTTACCTCCACTGTTGGCTGAGTATAAGACACAAGATGTCTTTAATGCAGATGAATGTGGTCTCTTTTTTAAATTTGTTACCTGACTGAACATTTGCCTTCAAGGGAGATAAATGTCATGTTAATAAAAAGAGAATAGAATGCGTGACAATGTTGTTTTGTACAAATGTGGATGGTTCTGAAAAGTTGCCTCTTCTTGTGATAGGCAAGTCACAAAAACCTCATTGCTTCAAAAACGTGAAGTCAGTGCCTTGTGTGTACAAAAGCAACATGTCTTCTTGGATGACATGCAAAATATTTTCTGAGTTTTTGATTTGTTTGGACAGAAAAATGGCAGTCAAAAACAGAAAAATTCTTCTTTTCATGGACCAATGTGCAGCATACACTAAAAACTTAGACACACTGAAAAATGTGCACGTTGAGCTCCTACCAGCCAATTCAACATTAGTGTTACAACCAATCGACCAGGGCATCATCCGAACTGTGAAGTACATGTATCGAAAGTGCCTGGTGTCCAGATTGTTGCAAAGAATGACATCCAAAACAGTTTACTCAGTTTCCTTGTTGGATGCCATAGACATATTGGCCGCATCATGGATTCATTGAGCCAAGAAACAATTGCGAACTGTTTTGGGAAGGCAGGTTTCAGCACCGTGTCAGAAGAACTGCCTGTAGTTTCATTGGACTCAGTGGAAGAAAGTGACAGCATGTGGGCTGAAGTGAAGGAAAGATTGGGTGTCACTTCAACATTTAATGATTATGTGAAAGAAGATGATGACTTGCCCCCTTGTGAAGTGCAGGAGATTGAGAATTTGTGTAAGTCTAGTGAAAATTCATCCATGGAGCAACTTGGACATCCCTGTGATGCAAATGAAAATGACAGTGAACACAATGAAGAAGTTGATGCTCCGAAGCCAGTGACATGTTCAGAAGCCATTCAGCACTTGGAAGCCTATTCTCACTATCTAAGCAGTGTACCTGATGTCCCAGAAAATATAATGAAGAACCTGGGAACTGGAATCTTATGTAGCCAGTTTATATGGAAAAAAATCAAAGCAAACAACACTGGACAAATTCTTCTCAATCTGAATTTTAAATATTTGTGTGTTTATTTTGATCATCCTATAACAATGTTTACCATGTCCATTTAGGCCAACATATTTACTGTAAAATAAATAAATATATATATATAATAGACATGTTTATATATTGTATCTTGCTTCAGAATTTTTTAACGAGATATACTAGTAATTCCAACACTCAAATTTATATGACATATTATGTGCTGATGATATAATTTACAGCAAAACACAGTTAACCCTTTTAAGACTTTTTCCTGCTTAAGAAGTTTTTAATGCATGGTCCCCTAGAAAACGTCTTAAGAGAGTTTGACTGTATTGGCCCTGTAGTTCCCGGGAAAGGTGTTATGTCTACAGGAATGTGGTTCTCAGGGATTGGTTCAGACACAATGTTTATTCCTTGTGATTGGAAGTATACATTTGGTGATGCACCACCTCCTACTTATAGCAAGATCTTAGGGGAAGCTAAGCCTATTCAAGACAGGTAGAAAGGACCTAATGGGTGGGGTAGCCAACCGCTGTGAAAACAACTAATAAATTGACTAGAACTCCCTAACCATTGTTCCCCGGAAGGGACTGCAGTAGTGTGTAGACGACTTGGCATTGACTTCTTCGGCTCGATGCTTGGATTACTAAGCATGGCGTGAAAGGAGTACAAGGATTAGGTATAGTGAGGAGCTAGGCTGGTCTCCGGTTGCTAGCATGTTGGAGAAGTTGAAGCGAGTGTAAGCGGAGGCTTAAGGTGCAGGGTGGTCAGTTCCAGCAACGAGTGCAGTGGATAACTGAAGACTGGTCCTGAGTCGAATTCTGACTCTCCTTTTATACTCTGCGGGGCGGCTTCGTCATTCATTGGCTGGCGTCTGTTGGTAAAGGGTTGCCGCTGAGCGGGGTGTGGTGATAGCATTGCTTCTCCGGCATGACGTCACCGGCCAGTTGGGAGAATGGAAGACAAGCGAAGAAACATACTAGTGGTGGTTAGTAGTACACAATGTCTTGAGGTGCTCAGTCTCTGTGGGCTGGTGAACAGTATAAGTTGCTTGTTGGAATGTCCATTCTTGTCATAGTCAACAGTATAATATCTGACGACTCGTAGACAGCGGTAATGCGAACTCCGTGGAGATCAAACGCAAGCTATGCTAAGCTGATGAGCTGAAGTCGTCTAGTTACCATTGTTTAAACGTGTCGTGCTTCAGTTCACCCCCTCTCCGCTACAACTGAAGCTCATCCTTGAGGGGCGTTGAAAAACAAATTCCTCTTGAGAAGGGCGTGGGAGTGTCCTTGCAAGAACAATCAGTTTTCCTCTCAGTTAGGGTTCGTCTCAGAGGGATGGCTTGTAGCTCACCCTTGAAGGAAGTTGAAAAACAAATTCACTTTGAGAAGGACGTGGAAATGTCCCCACAAGGACAATCTGTCTTTCTCTCGATTATGGTTTGTCTCAGAGGGATGGCTTGTGTCTAAAAATAAATTCCTTTCAGAGAAATTAAGACTGTCATCTCAACAGCAATTTTTTTCTCTCTTGGTTTTGCTTCTGTAGCACCCACTACTCTGTATGCTCTGCTCTGCATACCCCTGCTGATGCTCTTGACTTTGGAGTGCGAAGAATTAGCTGTCTGGGAGGTCGCCTGATGAGTGCAGGTACAGTGGAGACACACTTTTATTTGGTTTCTTAACTTCGGTGGCAGCAGTCATTTTCTCTCTCTCTCTGTGTTACATGCAATGTGTAGTCAGTCTCTCTTTTTGCTTGAAAGGATAGGATTGCAGCTGTGCCAGGCTGCAGCTGCATTTTGTCTTCTTTTATTTGTCATAAGCTCTTCATGTTACATGGCTTTATTTAGTTTTGTGAGTGTTTTAACCCGTGTAGGGAAACCGAGCGGTGTGCCGCGATCCTCTTTTCATTCAAGCGTGCAGTCTTGCAGAATGAACTTAACATTTGAGTGCATACAATCATCACTGCTGGGCTGTGGAAGAAAAATAATTAAAGTACATAGCTGGATGCACACAGTGTAATGTTGCGATATATTTACATTTTCAATTGTTTTTATGAAAAGTTATTCAGTCGAGACTTTTAGGTAAATGTTATTTTTAGGTCAATGAGTGTGATATTCAAAAGTTTTCCTTTCGTGCCATTTGTAAAAGTAAGGGCTTATCAGTTTTAATACATGGCTGTATTTCAAGTATTTATCGGTAGTGCGTTGGCACGTTAGTATTCCCAGGATGGAAGAGAGGTTTTGTCAACTTTGAAGATTAGGTTTTTCCCCGACTTCTTTTGGTTTTACCCTGCCATCAGCAGTAATTGTTCGGAAACCTTCGACGAAGTCACTGCGGCGCACCGGGATTTAGCCAATGAGAGGCGGCAAGTCCCTGGAATTTTTATTTTTAGTCCTTTAGTTTGAGGAGAGAGGGTAACCATGCGCCGAGCTGCGCTGCCATTGTCCTTGTTCGGCACTCACGTTTTCGCAGGCCTAGGAGCAGGCAACATGGAGAGCGACGTGAACATTAGTTAAAAGAACTCCGTGACGTTCCCAGGACTTTATCTTCGTTAGATTGTTCATGTGCATGTAATGGAATTTAAAGATTGAATAAAACTGAGACAAATTCCAAATGGAAATCCACTTTTTTTTTTAATGGCACCTTATATTATGGTCTACCAGCTGAAGTGATTTGAACTCGCCTGTAGCAGTGGCAAAGTTAATATTTACTAACAATTGAAATGCCACAGCCGAATAGAAACGGCTCTTGGGGAAAATCATAAAATTATGATTGTTACAAGCAATTAAATATTAAATGATTAATAAAAATTGCCGCAAAAGACCGCTCTTGTTCAGTCGTGTCAGCTGTACTCTGCTGTGGTCACCTGTTACGGACATATAAGTTTGGCTCTACTCTAGTCTCCTATGTGTCGCATAGCAGGCAAAATAACTTGTGTATGAGAAAACAAGCTAAAAGGACTAGCAAACTGAGCGCTTCCCAAACTTATCTCACTGCTAAGAGTTGGCAAACGAGTGTGGTGGCAGAGGTGTTAACTAGTCAAATAGACGTGTGTTCACTACTACAGAATATAAGAGAGAGAGAGAACACAACATACCATCATAACTCAATTTTTACAACAATGTTTTTCTTCCTACAATTTTTTCTTTTGTTTGTTTATAGTTTTTTTGGTTGCTGGCTGAAAATGATTTTACACATAATCTTTATTGCATTTTGATTACATTTAAATAATCATTTGAAAAGTATTTAAAGAAAATTGACTTGACACAATTTCAAGATACTTTTACGAAAATTGCATTGTTTTATTTTATGTGAACTTTTAAGAATTCTTTAAGCTTCTTAATAGAAAATATGTTGATTCTACAGAAGTCAAAGATTGTAGTATACAGGTTTCATTATGACTCGAGACAATTAAGGTATGTTACAGCTCTTTAAAGTCTAACTGATAACATACCAACCTGTTTTACTTTCTGTCTCTGTCTGTATTTACAACACTATTTACACTCTGCATATTGATGTTCCACACATACTACGTCTTTTTATTACAGAAAGTTCAACAGGGACTCATTACGTGTCTCAAAGTTCATGTGTATTTACAAGTCTGCAGGCTATCCACAAGCCGTATTACACAGTAAGTTATGTAATTAAAGGGATGTAAGAGTAGCAAACATTGCTACAACTAAAGCAACTGCCTTAACACCATCTTGATGAGAGAAAAATTACACTAAAAGAATCCAGAATAAAGTCTCACAATTACGTAACTGTACTTTGGTTGACATTGCACATGCGTGTACAGTCAAATGATTGATAGCATCTGACAGCTAAGTTAGTTCACTGATTACGTAACATAATCACTCACTTTTGCCACATTTTTTATTTCTTGGTTGGTCACCCTTGCTTCCTGGGAGTTATATAGGATGGGTTTGGCCATGTAAAGTGGGGTTTGGCCACGTAAAGTGGGCTGGAGGCCGCTATGGAGTTTCTTTATAGTGGCCCGCAACCAGGTGGGCTTGGCAAGTTCGGAGTTGCTGGACCCTTCACGACGGCTGGGTCAGCTCCACTGCAATCTGCATTGCCGCCGGCGGTAATGTATAGGCTTCATGGCCTACCCCCGTGGTTTCTCAGTCCACTGCAACTGGGCAGGATCAATATCATTGTAGCCACTGCTTTGACAGTAACCCCTTTCTTTTTCTAAGGATAGGGGCCTGGGCTGCTGGCAGCGATCTCTGCAGAGGCAGTGGTTCAGATGGTGCTCCCACCTCTTGAGATACTGGTGTCATTCTGAATGTCGGCATCACACCCAGTGTGTTCCTTTGGCAGGGTAACAGGGCAGATACGGGCTTGGTTGGCACTGTCGACTGGCTGTGTACCCCTGCAGTGGCCTTCTCCCGTGTAGGAGCAGGCACATTTGGTACCCATGGAACTGCGTTGGTGACCGGCATCTCGGCAGGGGCGTCCTTCTGCATGGTCCTGGTGCCTCGGGACTGGGCTTCGGCGTCGGTTGACACGGGTGACCTGCAAACATCCTGAGACATAACAGTAATGCACTGTATTACCTGTACTTTGCAAGGCTCTGCCAGGTAAGCGGCCGTCACAGCGGGCAAAACGGGCATCTCCACCTCATCTTCTGAAGACTGGTCCTGAGTCGAATTCTAACTTTCCTTTTACACTCTGCTGGGTGGCTGCCTCAGCATTCATTGGCTGCCATCTCTTGGGCGAGGGTTGCCTCTGAGCGGTGTGTGGCGATAGCATAGTTTCTCTGGTGATGTCACAAAAAACATACTAGCTGTGCCATCTAGCTGTAGTTAGTAGTACTCATTGTCTTAAGGTGCATAGCTTCAGTGGGCCGGTGAACAGTACAAGTTGCTTGCTGGAACGTCCGTTCTTGCCATAGTCAATAGTATAATATCTGACGTCTCGTAGACACTGGTAATGCAAAATTTGTGTAGATCAGATGCAAGCAATGCTAGGATGATGAACTGAACTCATCAAATTACCCTTGTTGAAATACGTCATACATCAACTTTAAAAACATAAACAAATATGTCTGCTGCCTGGTGGGTGAATTAATACACTAGCGCCACCTAGGTTATTAAAATATATGAAATCCAATATGGCAGTCGAACAAAAGTGATAGACAAACTCTAACAATGTAAAAACAAATGACAAATGAAAAAAACGAGGTGGCGGGATGAGTATAGGCAAGGGGTAATGGGAGATGTATGGAAATTAAATTTTTTTAAATACTTTTTCAAATAATTTTTTGTAATCCTTACTGCTATATAAAGGCAAAAGTGTGTTTGTTTGTTTCTCTTTCATGTCAAAATGGAGCAACGGATCGACGTGATTTTTTGCTCAGATATAGTTGGAGGTCCAGAGTGACATAGACTACTTTTTATCCTAGGAAAATATCTCAAATGTTTCCAAAAAAATGATGATTAGGGATCTACGTAGGATTTAACTTTTCTTAGTTAAAAATTCCATCATTTCTTATTTCTTTTTTGTCCATGGGCTGTCTTACATTCCTTCCCAAGAGCCGCAGTAGCTCAGTGGGTAGAGAACTTGATAGTGGGGCCGCAGTAGCTCAGTGGGTAGAGAACTCGATAGTGGGGCCGCAGTAGCTCAGTGGGTAGAGAACCCGATAGTGGTGCCGCAGTAGCTCAGTGGGTAGAGAACCCGATTGTGGGGCCGCAGTAGCTCGGTGGGTAGAGAACCCAATAGTGGAGCCGCAGTAGCTCAGTGGGTAGATAACCCAATAGTGGGCTCGTTGTAGCTCAGTGGGTAGAGAACCAATTAATGGGGCCGCAGTAGCCCAGTGGTTAAAGCACCAAATAGTGGGGCCGCAGTAGCCCAGTGGTTAGAGCACCCAATAGTGGGGCCGCAGTAGCCCAGTGGCTAAAGCACCTATTAAGGGTGCCGCAGAAGCTCAGTGGCTAGAGCACCCAATAGTGGGACCGCAGTAGCTCATTGGCCAGAGCACCAAATAGTGGGTCTGCAGTAGCTCAGTGGCCAGAACACCAAATAGTGGGTACACAGTAGCTCAGTGGGTAGAGAACCCAATAGTGGGGCCGCAGTAGCGCTCAGTAGGTAGAGCATCCAATAATGGGGCCACAGTAGCTCAGTGGGTAGAGCACCCAATAGTGGGGTCACAGTAGCTCAGTGGGTAGAGCACCCAATAGTGGGTCTGCGTGCGAAGCAGCTGGTAAAAGCTAGTTTTTTATTAAATTTATTATGATTTAAAATCTTTTAATAGATTTTTGGGTTCAAGGTATTCGAGGTCATGGGGTCAGTGTCAGCTGCATACAATATTTTAAGGGAAAAAAGTGAAATTCTAAAGGAAAATTGTTAAGGGAAAATGGCTACTAGAGGACAGAAATTGTAAAATAATTTTTTATAATAAATATTTTTTTGATTTTACTAGGATTTTTGTTGACTTTTTAGTGTCAAAGGCCACCGGTGTCAAGGTCGCCGAGTCAAAGGTTAATTCACTGGCTTTCAAGATGGTACTAGGCGATATTACAACATGGTGGCCAGTCGGCTCCTACGTCCCATGCCCTAGTGCCATAACCTACATAATCATTCTACTGTTAACTTTAAATAAGTGATTATCATTTACAGTTCCCAGGAAAATGGATATTACGTAGATGGAGCCGTTACTTGAATTTGGACCAATTCTGCCTCACCTATAACCCCTATTTGCAAAAATTGTCAATTTTGTTAGGCCATTTTTTTTACCTTTTTAACAGCAAAATTACGCATTGTATTTGTTAAATACACTAAAATGGTTCCCATGAATTGTCTTACTTTCACTGTTTTTTGTCTCCAAAAAGCCTAAATTTGCATCTGGATTCAATTGTTTATAAAGCATAAATTATATGTTGTTTCAATGATATATTAATTAGTTTTAATTTTTTGAAATCTTCCGAGAGGAATTATATTTTAGACAGAGTTAGTCTTCCCATTGTCACTAAACAAAGCCTAAACACAGTGTGCCGAACAGCTTTTAGCGAGCAGGAGCTACATTTTCATTGAACTCGTGCAGGAAAATCAGTTGATTTATTATTTATACATTAAATTATTATCACAGGGCCATTACGTGGTCCTTCACAGGCTTTATACACACTAGACATAAGGGTGGTAAAAAATAGATGTTCTAATGCAGTTGCAATTAGCGTAACTCCATTTCTCCATAAGACTTAATGGTTTAATTTCCTTCATACAACAATGTTCAAATTTTCATTTCCTGCTTATAACAACAGTATTGCTTGCTGTATCTCAAATGAAATTTCAGACATAACAATGCAGTAGCCTGCAAACAGATAAAGAAAGCTGTTTATACCTGAAATATTAAGGATTTTAGAGGAGTTGGTCCTGAAAATTACTAATGTTACCAAGTGTAGATGAGTAAATAAACATCCAGAAAGCATGTCACTGTGATTGATGATGCTATGGTTCATAGAATTCAGATCACTGATATTTTTGCATCAAATGATTCAGATGAAGAAGTTGAAGAACTTGACTAGCTACTTATATACAATTAGAATTTTGTTTTGCTTGATGTGTTCCTGCAGGTGTAATACCTGCTGTTTCCTGCTTACAACATTTTGCTGCATATAACATTTTATTTTACTGGCTCTCTGAAAAATGTTATAACAGGGTTCTACTGTATAGCTACAATCAGACTGCAATTTAATAGCTGGTAATGGGTTACTAAAATATCTGTGTTGAAATTTTTTAATTATTGCTTTGGCATCTGAATAAAGTATTAATAATAAAATATTTGGATATCTAGAAGTTTTTATTGTATGTAAGAAGTTTTCTTTGAGTTTTTTATGCAGTGGGCTTTAACTGGACATGTTATGTTATAGATTTAATAGGCTAGTCTTTTTTTGTTATATAATTTAGGCCGTTGTCCAAAAGGTACAATTTTACACAAATGTTGCCCTTTGTGCTGAATTTAATCAAGCTGCTTTGCATTTGGTGCCACATGCACCTGGCATTGCTTGTAGGGTGGGTGGAGGAAGTACACTAGTATTGGGGATACTCATTGTAGTTGTACCTCCCTCATAGACAGGTACTGTTTGTTTGCCGCCTTTCAGATCTCCTCTTGTCTTCCAAATGCTGTTGGAATATGCTACAGTCAACTCTTGATTCTGAGACCGCTGGAATAATGACACTCTTGAAATTACCCTTTTTTGGGGAACCATAAACCAATTTTTCATTAAAGACCCTCTCAAAATGAGGACCCTTTTCCCGTGAACTGTGAAAGGTCATAGAATCAAGAGTTAAGCTCTCTGCCTACCCTCCTCTTGAGAAGCCACCACTTGTGAAGTCATTAGCCACTAGCGACCAGCAGCCTGCGTAGGATGCAAGGAATTCTACTCACCAACTCCAGCGTGGAGTCTATCAGCCCCTTGACTATTGACATCAACCTACCGCAAACATAACCTAACACGGTTAAGTGCTACCCGAATTCTTTCAGGACCTACAGTGTGCCTTCACTTTGAGACTGTAGATTTCATTTATTGAACAGTCCAGTCTATTTTCTCTCTTGATCCGGCAGGTCCCTTCCTCTGTCGATAGCGTAACTTCCATAGGTTTTTAAGTGATTGGTGAGTTTATGAGATAGTATAGGCCATCGAGTTTATTGTTATGGGAATAAATGTGTTACAATCTAACCTCTATGTATGGTTCCTAAGTTTAACTCTGTAACCTTCTCCCAAACCCTGATAAGTATCACCCTTGATGGGAGCAGCAGGTGACCGCGGTATTTACAACCTTTCCCGAACATAAAGTAGGACCATGGGCTGTCCAATATCTGAGGACAGCCTGCGTGTCGAACAGACACACACATATATAGGCCACCCATAATACAGACGAGGTACGTCAAGGTACTGGAGGTGTAGTACAGTAGAGCCCCTATACTAGAAACACTACACAATGAAGCAGTTGGGCCACTTTTAGTCAGTTAACCCACTCCATCCACCACGTATAAATCCGCTAGACAGAGTGACAGGCCTGACGAAGCATGACCTAACCACCTCTGGGTACTGATTACCTAGGGAACTGTTGCCTGCCCCCCCCCCCCCCCCCCTCTTGAGGACATAAACCATAGAACCTAATCACCCGTTTCGTTCACCAACAGAAGGGGTACACAGTTGGGCTACCACAATGCTGCAGCTGTCCTCTTATCTGGTCAGGCTCTGGGCATCTGTTGTGAACCAGCCTTAACATTCACTACTCCCCGAGAGCGAGCATAAGTTACTAGACAGCTGAGGAGGCCTCGCCTCACAGTCCACCCCACCGAACTCTTCGGTTCACTCATCAAGATCCCAGGAGAAGCGCATCCAGTAGTAGCCTGCATATGACTGGATCTGCCTGTACCTTTGGGGATCGCAGTGATGAGCTCAGTGAACAAACAGTACCTCATCTCCAGCGGCCAGAACCAGCAGACACCAAGGCACAGCAACAGGGGGCCTCTACAGACTGTTGCCCAGACCCAAACAGTTGTCTCGAACCAGACAACAGCATTAACCAGTCAACCCCGGGTGAGACCCAATAAAAATAAGCATGGAACTACACTCACCCCAACCATTAAGAGACTTCACCTCGCTCAGCCAGACTTTGTGCCAAGTGGATGGCCTACCCCAACCAACCCTACCCAAGGGACCAATTAAAACCAAATGTCAATCGCTCCAAACGCCACCAGACTAAGTGTAGAGCTTCACTCAACACCGGGTGTTCTTGGCCTGACACCCACTGAAACCTTGTTCCCGTACAACTGTGCAACGCCACCGCATAGCCGTCACATGTCAAGTGTTTTTGTGGGGCCACTGTCTCAGTAACCACGTTAATCAGGCAGGACCAGGTAAGCACGACCCATTGAGGAGGAGTAGAGGGCCGGGTAAAGTCGAGCATAACCTACCAAATTTTGGGGAGTCTGAAAATACCCTGTGGTGCCATGAAACCTGAGGTCCAGAGAGAGGAAACATTTCAAATAGCATCATGTAATAGGGAAGGACAACATATCATACACTGCATCCTTTGTCAGGATCAATTTCAATACATGTGTTTGGGGTGAAACCATGCGACTTGATATTCTGATGACCTTGATTTTCGTTGTGAACAATGTCGAACGCAACAAGCAGCATACTGCGACTGGATTACCTGCCTAGAAAGGTGGATAAACACTATCATCTCTATAACTTGCACCCAATCTTTCCACCACAGTTGCCTAGACTGGCCGGATGAACGTATTACTCGCTCAGGATTAGCCTACTGATGCGAAGTCTGCAGGAGAACTGAGGAGTATCGACCTAGTAACCCCGGTACACATAACATAGTTTCTGTAGGCAATCCCAATGGGCCCCAGTTACCAGAATTCGTAGAACGACCTCAAGAAGGCCCTGTAGCTTTCACTCAGGAGTGTGAAGATAAATTAAAGGTAAATGAGATTCCACCCAATCAATGTGTTATGAAGGTGTGCAAACAAATGACCGGGAAAGCTAAGAAATGGTGGGGAAAATATGGAGAGTTCATAACTAATTCGCCACACTATGCAGCCAGTTGGCGGCACATTTCTTGGGAAATGTAGTCTTGGCCAGACTAATTGCTGACTTTCACTGCAGATGCCAGACAGCTGACAAGGTAGCCAAAATCTTCAATGCATTGTCCCGGAAGGCAGCGAGGAGAGTTGTGTAGGGGCCATTACATGTATGCACATGTATGCTATTTCCTAATCTAAGGAATTTCTTTCAAATTTCCCACCCACATTCAGTCAATAACCAGGGAGATGGAGCGTAATAATAAGGCCTAAGTAGCTTTTGATAAACCCAAGGTAGTTATAACCAGGGAAGAGACAAACCCAAATAAAAATTGGTTCGACCCAATGACTGCCTCTCAACCACTTCCCTGTTGTTGGTCTTGCCTAGGGAGGCATTTTAACTGTGACTGCCTGAATAAACAGCCAAGCCTCTGGATGTCAAGAGGCAGAGGAACTAGAGACGGTGAAAGACAGGAAGTAAGCTACAACTAACAGGGCAAGAACGAACCCACGAGACACTTTGAGGAACAAGAAACAACCACCGCAGGTGGGAAAAACAAAGGAACTGGAGTTACCAGCAGGCTACCACCGCCGGTCCCATCACGCCTAGCATCACCCTCCAGACTTTAACTGAGGATTCCTATCCTCCAGATGCCCCCGCATAAAGATGAGGATCAATGGCCAAACCACCACCATATTGTTGGATATGGTCACCACAGGAAATTTTATTAGGGGCTACCTCACGCCAAACCAGCAGGCACACCTAAAACCTGAATGCAGAAGAGTTCAAATGGCACAGCCCGACCCCCTAATCTCAGTGGAAGAAAAATTATGCTGTCTGTCCAAATTTATAACAAAACCACGAATGCAGAATTCCTGATAGCCCCCCAGATAGGAAAGGAAGTAATTTTGGGGCAGCCCTGGCTTCACCAACAATGATGCATACTTGACTGCGGATAACACCAAATTTATATTAGTAATGGCGAGCGTATGAAGGTCAACTGGGAGCATAGTCGAGAGGTAACAGCTGCCTCTCCTCCCCCTCCACCCCCCCCCCCCCCCCTAGTACCGGAAGCAATAAACAATCAATCTGGGTTACTGGAGTTCCACCAACTGCAAAATATACTGAGTGAACACTCATTGGCTTTTGGACACGGGGGACTCCTTCAACAGACGAGGAGTAACCAACATGAGATATAGTTAGCTCATGAGTGACCCATATAGCCTATTGTCATCCATACCACGTGTCAGCAGGAAGGCAAGAATTAATACTGGACCGGGTACAAACCATGAAGGAACAAGGGATCACAGAACCATCGCCCTATAATTCTTGGATCATATTAGTACCAAAGAAAGATGGGCAGTTGCACTTCTGTGTTAGTTACCAAGCGTTCATCCTGGAAGTTCACGGTCTTCATTACCCCTGAAGGAGGGGCACTACAATTTAAGGTCATGCCATTCAACCTTATAAATGCCCCAGCCACCTTTCAGTGGTTAATGTTTGCTGAAGTACTCATTGGGTACATAGGAGTTCCGTTTTGCATACCTCGACATCAGTATTTATTCAGACTTGTGGAAGAACATTGCATACACCTACAACGGGTGTGGGTTGACCTATAAACTCTCCAAGAGCCACTTTGGGAAAACTGATATCAACTACTTGGGACACGTTGCAACCCCTGAAGGAAATTATCCCCAAGTAGAATCCGTACAGACCATTTTAGACGTGGAGACACTGTACACAAAAAAGCAGCTGTGCAAATTTTTAGGGTTGTGCAACTGGTTGAGAGATTTCATACCAGACATTGCCCAATTGATGCCCCTTCCCCCCCCACCCCTTCTCATTCCAACGTTGGAAAATGAATCCCGTTGGAAATGGGGTATGAAAAAACAGCCTGCATTGCATAACTTAAAAAATAGTTTCAGACTCATTACCTTGCTAAATAGGCCCAAAGAAGGGAAGCGTATTATTTTGCAAACTGATGTCTGCCAAGATGGATGGGAAGCAGTGTTATATCAGGAATGCCCAGATGGTTGACCCCAGGTTATAGCTTATGTCATCATGCGATTGAACCCAGTGGAACAAACTATTGTATCAACGAACAAGAGTGCCTCACTGTTACTAGGGATATGTGTAAGTATAGATATCAGCTTAAGGGATGACATTTTATCCTAAGGAAGGATAGTAAGTCTCTAACTTGGTTGAACGAATGCAAGAATGCAAAACCTTAACTCGGTAGATGGGCGATGTTTCCTCACAGAATTTGAATTCAAAGTACAACACTGCCTGGGAAAACTAAGTGACTTACCCAATGCCCTCTCTCACCAACCAGACAGATAAGAGGGTACATGACCCCTCCCCTTCCTTCTACACGGACCTTGGAGGAACACCTCCTGCTACAGTAATTACAGGTCAGTAAATACTGGCTGAGTCATTACCAACAGCAGAACCTGTGGGTAAAGCAATTACTAAGAAACCAACATAAAATGTTTTTGGTACAAGAAGGAATATTCTGGTTCTGAACTGGAAACCGGGGAGCCATATGGAAAATCTGAGTTCTAGGTGAGTTAAGACCCAGGGTTTGCCAACACCATCATGACCACGAACAAGCCAGACATCCAGTAATAAAAGAATCTTTCCATGATATCAGGGGACGGTATATTTGGAACAGCATGAGCAGCGACATTAGTTTGCAATATCTCCAACTGTGAAAAGTGCTGCAGAAATAATTAATTATCGGTACCGAAAATACTGGGAAACCCCGACATTCTCATACCCCATGGACCCACCTTGCAGCAGACCTAATAGGACCTTACCTCCGAAGTACAAAAGGAAACAGCTACTTACTGGTAATTACTGACCATTTCTCTAGGTGGGTTAAGGCCTTTTCCCTCCTTAGTCAAGAGACTTCAGGAATCATGAAGATATCAGAACTTGAGGAATTTCCTCGCTGGAGATATCCACAGGCCATTATAACGAACAATGGAGCCCAATATACTGAGCACCAATGGAGGAGAGCTTGTAACAAGTGAGGAATAGAGACATGGACCACACCTCCTTAACACCCGCAAGCTAACCCCACTGAGCAGAGAAATCAAGAACTAAAGAAAAGCCTCTATCTCAGTGTACGAGAAGACCACCGCCACAGGGATGTCCGATTGCCAGACATTCTGTTTGCCATTAGCCAAAGAAGTAATGAGGTCATTGATACCAAGCCCAGCCAGCTCGTATTAGGTCACATTCTATGTCGATGAGGAGATAGGCAGTAGGAAAACAAACCCTCAACCTTACCCAACCCGAGACTGCTTAGAAGCACTAGCATGCACCAGGGAGGCCCAGGACTGGTACATAGAAAGAAAGTACCCAAACCAAAAATTGTGGTTAGGACCTTTGAACTTTACAAATTATATTTTATATTTTTTCGCAGCACTCTTAGCCGTAAGGTCTTACCATGCTTCGACCACCAAATCGGTGGGGGAGAGAGATCATGCTGTGTCAACATACTGCTTCTTACCTGCATTGACCAAATCCAAAACCCCAATCTGATTCACAAGTATAGCTAGAATCACCCTACCACAAGGTTCTGAGACCCTCGCCCTCGCCCTCAGATACCAAGCATGTGGTCTGGCAAGGGTTCTATCCATACCCCAAATGCCTGTTCAGGGCACAACCAGAGCAGATTGCCGCTTACCACCTGGCCTTTCTTTGAGAGGGGGAATCTCTCCAGACTTGCTTTAGCATACAGAGTTAACCACTGCCAGCACAAGTCCAATCTCTATTGATCAAACACTAGAGAAAACCTTTGGTGGGGCCAACCCGATCAGCCCGTGCTCCCACTTATATTCCATGGCATTGGTGGGTTTTCAATGACCGACCACTCCACCAGTGGCAGGCTTCAGGTGAACAGAGGCAACCCCTTTCACACAAGTAGTTGGGGACAACCTCACCGGGCATAAGCCTTACGTCCATTAGAGGCTGGTTGCTGTCCCTACACCCACCCTGAACCGCACTGCGGAAGTTAGGGGTATATACGATCAACGTGGAATGGCATACTTCCCAAAGTAAAGTAGCACCTTGCTCTGAAATGGGAGATATCCATCATAATCAAACTCCGTATATCTGGACCTGTAGGTACCAGAGTTCTTCCATGTTATCATCACTGCCTCCACGCCATCGCCACCACGACCATCCACCAACAGAGCAGCCAGTTGGAAGAGCTGCATCGGCCACTGCCCATTACCAGACTTAGAATTTCTTCACTATGAAATTCCAATATTGGGCTCTAACAGCCTGAATGCCAAGTGGTCGGACCTTGGTACCAACTGTTGGCCCAAGCCATCATGGCAGATACCTCTTACCAGTCACGAGGAGACTGGTTCCTATAGGGATAAGGGCAGCAGAGTCCAATCTGCATTACCCAGGGGTGGCATGAGGAGCCTTGGGTCGCCATGAGTGGAGAGAGGCTATAAGAGATGCATTATCCACCCTTTCTAGGGTCACATGCGGTAACTTGGCTCTGCTACTATAGCATGGTACTGCCACACCACCTCAAATGCCAAGAGACCTTCCTCCCAAGGGAGTGATAGACCTATATCCCCCAGAACCTTTGAACGGGGAGAAGAAGTCCTCAGCAGAGCCAGAAACAATTTTTTTTTGCCAGGCTGAACAAAAATGGGATGGTCATACACCATAGTAGAGCATCAGGACATCATCTATTGGGCAGAAGAGCAACAAGGCAGAGTTCACAAAGTGAGCAGGGGACAAATGAGGCCGCAGCCGACCATAAACAGAAGAACGACTGAAGCACCCACTGGACCGACGGGGAAGGAGAAGAAAGTATTTCAACAAAAACAGACGAACCCCGTAAAGAATACCCAGCAGAATAGAGACAGGGAAAGACGAGAGGCAAAACCAGGAAAAGGGATTGGATAAGATCCTTGGGCCAGAGCGAAGCCAAGGTAGGTGGCGCACAAGCTACACCGCCCATTTGGGTGCGTTCAAACAACCTTAAGGGTATAGGTCCACCCACTCCATCCCGTTCACCCCGTCTAAATTCACACAGAGGTGCCCAGTCTCAGTGCGAGAAAGCATGGCCACCGAATGCTCACCAATATCATGGAGGTCACGACAGTGGACAGGGAACCTCAGATCGTACTCCCAAACCTGTGGAGCGTCAAGGGACCTACGAGATGAAAACAAGATGGAAACCTCCTCTGCTCCTGAACGGTCACTCAGCATACCTGAAGACTAGCCAGAAGATGCCAAATCAGAGGTAAATACCATGGACCACCCTGCTGCAGCCACGACAGCAGATGAAGGAGTCAATGACAGAACTCTGAGCTGACCCCCGTCCTGCTGAGGAGGCCAGAGAGATAACCCCAGAGGCACCTCCTAGAATCAACGATGTACCTCCACCATCCCGGAAGGACGAGTCCAGTGGTGATGCAGAGCCGGACGGCAACAAGGAGCCGACCCTGGCGGCAGCTGGTCCCACGTCGCCAGAGAGAAGAAAGCTGCCTTCGCGTGCCTATCAAGTTACAATGCAGAGTGAATCCGGCAGGCACCGGGAGGCAGCCCGATCAATGCAGGAGTCTGATGGCTACAACACGGAACCCACTAAGATGGCCACTGGAGCCGAGCTCAAGGGGAAGAGATAGCTGCCCCCACGTGCCTGTCAGACCACCATCTAGGAGAAACCCAGCAGGTACTGAGAGATGACGTTGCTCCCCACGAAAAGGTTCATGAGCACCATTTGGAAAGTCTTTTATTAAAAGAAATGATTTTCTGACCAGTGGAAAATATTTGCGAGGGATTCGCCATCATCTTTCAGGGAACTGACAGAAAAATTCAACACATGGGGCCATACAGTAGATATGAGAACAACTTTTAAATCCAAAAAGTACCATGCATAACCTCACAATTAGTTTTGAGCATACTGGTATGCCTAAGTTTAACAGTTTTTATAAAATGTTATCATAGACAATACAGGAAATAGAAAAGTTACAAAAAGTGTAGCTGTCATTTATCTATGCATTTATAAGCTTTATTTTCTTATCTTTGTGCTGTGTTAGCAATTATCTAACACTATTAAATTTTTTTAAAGCATTGAAATTTTACGTGTGAAAATATTAGTTGGTGGTGTAGAAACATGGCAGGGTCAGTCAATACATATAAAGAAAATAAGGCACCACTGCTATCGGCTATTTACACATCACACACTAACATGGCTGCCAACATACACAAAGAACTCGTCTGTTGTAAACCATTTTCCACTTACATTAATTATTTCTCAGATATGCAATGTGTTAAAGACTGCTAAGTACTTGATGTGTAATTTGAGCCATCAAATCTTACATTTTACCAATTTTTATAGCTGGACTGTGTTATAGCACAATGTGCAACATGTTGGAGAGTTTAGTACAACTTGGCGATGTGTTAAAATTATTTTGATCAGTTGCAGACTAAACAGGTTTTAATTTTTGAATGACACCTTTTAAATACTGCTATATAGCCCACTTGTAAGATTTTTTGTTAGTAAATTTGCATGTTTGTTTACACTTTTTAAAACTCTTTACTACTTGATTACACGGTAATAGATTATTTAGTGTCATTTACTTTAAAAGATGTTAATATTTCCCTAATTATTTCAGGGTCAAATTATAGTTGAATGTTTTTTTTAGTGATGGGAACAAACATTTATATACCTGAAACTGAAATTGCTAATTTATGCTATTAAAAAACGTTAGCCTTAATTATATAGGAATTTTGCTGGGACCCCAGACAGTATATGACAATTTTGGTCAGTTGATACAAGCAAGTCTGATGGATAATCCACTGTGTTTATTACCATTGTGAACACATTTAATTCTATAAAAAAAATAGAATAGACTGTGACAAATTAGTCACATAAAGTGATGATTTGATAAAGACACATGAATTCAAAAAGAATACAATTTAATAAAAAACTCCTCAAAATATAGCACAGCCTTTAAAATGTACAAGATAATAAGAAACATCTCACACGCAATTAATTAAAGTTTTATATATATATATATATATCACAAATCGTTAGATTACACTATCTTGAAGCGATTTGCTTTACAAATATCATTAACCACACGTGGCATAATTGGCTAAAATTTATGGGCAAATCACATGTAGCACATGTACAAAACTTTCAAAATAAATATGCAAAGTGCCCAAATTTCCTCAAGCCAACCACCAAATTCAAAATGCAATATAAGGAAAATTGCTGAGACAGTGTCCCATTTATACACTAGCGCAATAGTTAACTATCATCAAAACCCATTGCATACTATAATCCTTATTTGCACTTTAAGAAAAAAATTATGAAAGTGATATGTCTAATGAAATGTCTGCAGAAACACATTAAAGCGGTCACAGTACCACAGGCATCCTGCAGGCCATCAAAGCTGTGGCACAAAATATGAAATATAAAAAACAAGTGGGTGGGAGGGGGGGCAGTATGCTCCATGCTGAAATTACAATGGTTCTTAGACTTTTGATATTATTAAATACCTGGTGTGTATCAATTAAGAAACTATCTACCTGCTAACGAACTGGTAATGAATGAAGCTCGTTCCAATTAGACATAGACATCAGGCAACGCCAACCTTAATAGGCTCACACATTCAGTTAATAAGGAAAGCATTTAAAGTTATACTAAGTAGAGAACACATGCCGAGAAGTGGCTGGTCAAATGGAATTTTGAACGGGCACCAAAATGAATTTAATTTTATGCAACTCTACATAAAGTGCCTCTAGGAATAACGTGACTCACATCACAAAAGTCAAACACAATCCTATGTCGCCTTGTCCTTACCTGAACACAGGCAGCTCCTAACAGGGAGACCTGGTGAAAAACAAGAAGCGAAGTGACCCAAAAAATGCTATACCTGCGTATTTAAACACAGTAGCAAAACCTTAGCACATGCACGGGGAAGGAGAAGTAGGAGTGTAACATGGAGAATCAACACTGAGGAGGGGGAATACAGAGAAGTAACAAATTGGTGACATCACAGCAACTTCGTCCACATACGTGAAGGCAAACCTGACCTCACAAGGCCTTACGTTCCTTTCTAAGAAGAATGCCTCCTGCACATTTCTTAAGATACAAAACAATATTAGTATCATAAGTGCATTTGTATAATATTTAATAAAATTAAATACACACTCCCTCCCCACCCAAATTACCTTTAGTATGAATATAAAGCTCAGTCATCCTTATAATATTGTTATTGTATCTCGTTTATTTTACTACCTGAATGTAGGGCTTTGCAACATGTCGAAGTAGACATCAACATGTAATGTATGTTGATGTGTCAATATTATTTTGAAAATCTGTTTGAGATATTGATGCGGAAGTTGACATGTTGATGCCGAGGTCGACTTGTTAATGCAGAGGTCATGTGCGAGTTTGATATGTTGAGCTCGAGGTCAACATTGACATTTTGAGGGAAACACGTTGAGTGCGACATACAACTTGTCGAGACCAACATAACAAATTATAAATTTCAACTCATATTTGAATATGATATCATCAATGTTTTCGAAGACTCAAAAATAATATGACAAAAAAATACAAAAAGTATCTTGATTTCGTCATTATCTGTAAAAGATAATAATTAAAAGATTCTAGAACTCATACTAGTAAGTTTATGAAGAAATCATTTATGCACCTTGCTTCAGTAAACCACTAGAAATAAAACAAGTCTGCAGCAGCATATGGCTATTTTCTGTAGTTTAGCATGAAGCGTGCCGGTGAAGCATGTAGCAGAGCTTGGAAGGATGGAGTTTGAACAAGAACTAAAGTCCCCAAACGCTCAACCACCTGATACTGGGTTTCGACCCATCCTGTACCTAGACACTATTGGTGAAAGACCAAACCAACTATGGTCGGTAGGATGAGGGTTTAAACCTTGGATGCCAACACAAAAGGATGTATACTAAATCAATTACTCATCTACGGAGTCACCCTAAAGAATAAGCACGCAAAACCCGGGCTAACTCTGGAAGGGGTTCGACCCACGCTGGGATGTGACTCTCTGAGGAGTGTTAACTTGTGGCACGAGGGGCTTTGACGACTTGGGGATTCTGACCCCGATGAATACCTTGAATATAAGTATACTCTCATACACATCACATGTGCGAGTGGCTTGGGTGGTCTTCAGTCTCTTAAAAGTGAGTTTCGCATAGAACCTGTCTTGAGACAAACAAATTAAACACACTTTGGTAAGGTGCCAACATAAATGGTAGGTCTGTGATGGTACAAAGTTCTCAACACTTTGTTCTTAGCCGATAAGCTGAGAAGCGATTACAAAGTTCTCAACAGTAGGAAGAAAACCTAGTCGACAGTTTACCTCAGGTTCCGCATGTTTAGGAGCTCTACTTAGCTCCGGAGGTGCTGCTGCAGCGGCCAGCTGTGGTACAGCGGCCAACTCCAGTTGCAGTTGAGTGGTGCTCTGGCTGCTGAAAGTGATGTGTGTTGGTCTGGGAGGAATATCGGTGTATTCAGGAGAGAGTAATGACGTCTCTATTCCTAATAACTCTATTCCACTATGTTTAGTTAGTGTTCAAATGATAATCGACTTGGTAGTCAGGTAGGTGATTCAAAGAGGAACTTTCCTTCTTGTGTTTCAATATTACTTTGGTTAAGTAGTTCTCTTTCTATCTGGGACAACTTCCATTTTAAGATGGTTTCGGATTCCAGATTTCACTACTTATGGAATGAGGCTGAATTATTAATTTAATACCAGTGATCTGAAAATATCTACATAAAAGAATATGTACGTGCCGTGAAGCTGGGTATAAGGAACGGTCCTGCCAGTGTATATCTGGGTAAATCGACTAGTCCTGACGTGTCTAGCCGCTTAACCAACTGGCTATTCACTAGCCTGAAGGTTATACAGTAGATCACGTGAGCAGCCGAAGCACCTAGGTGTATTGAATTCATAGTGAAGGGCTGCCCCGAAGATAGCCATTGCAATACCCTAAGTATTACCTTCTCTAAACTTGGAATACCGCTCCGTCTTACTTGTATTTGCCATCAGGCTACACATGATGCCGGTGTTACTTCCCGTACACAAATTAAGAAGGAAATATTTATATGCAAAACTAATTTAAAAAATACTACTTGAGACTTACTATGATTCAAACACTCAAGTAATTCAAGGGGTAGCAAAACTAATCAGTAAAAAGCACTCAAATTCAGTGGGCATGTGGTTTTATTACATTAAAGCAAGAATAATAGTACAAAATCAAATTCAATGGTTTCTACAATAAAAATTTACTTTACCATTAATAACAATACAATTTAACTTGCGGAAGTTAAGAGTATCAAATTCAATGCAAATTGTGCGAAGGCATCCATTTACATTTATATAAGTCACTTGTTTGATAAATTAATTAAATTTTCAGAAATTTAAATTATAATAACTAGTTGGGGAACCTAACTGAACTATATACGGGATATGTTCGATTATGTTTAGCCTGGTGCTGGTTTACGTGATCACTAGAGGTTTGCAGTTCAGGTCCTCCTGGTATAGTACGGTGCCAAGGCCGTTTTGGCACGTTTCTGTCTGCAGGATGAGTCCCTCTCCTATTGGTCGACGCAGATGGTGAATGTGTTGGAAGCTGGTCTTGAGGGCCTCAAATGCAGCATGGTGTTCCGGTTTCCACCGCAATCGCACTTCTTTTTCCAGCATAGGGTGGAGTGGTGCCAATAGGTCTGCGATGTTGGACACGAAGTCCCGGAGCCAGTTGCACACTCCTAGAAATCGTTGAAGCTGTTTCTTCGTGTGAGGTTCTTCGGCTTCTTGTTTTACCCTAATTGAGCAGTCTTGTGGGAAATTGCCTTCGGTAGACATGACATGGCCAAGATACTCAATAGACGTTTTTCCAAAATGGCTCTTTGAAAGTTTGGCGGTGAGACAGTGGAATTCCAGTCATTCTAGTACTCGCTGCAAGTGTGTCAAATGCTCTTCCCATGACTTAACGTACATGTTCACATTGTCTAAATACGAGAAGCAGAATTGTCTGAGGTAGCCCGTCAATACTTCTGCAGACATGAGTATTTGAAAAGTGGCGGGGGTTTTCTTAAGGCCAAAGGGCATGACTGTGAATTGAAGGGTCTCTCCTTCTGATGATGCAAATGCAGTATGCAGGCGACTTTCTGTATGTACGGCAATTTGCTGATAACCGGAAAGCATGTCCAGGGTGCTGAAAATATTGGCTTCGCCTATATCTCATAGCGTATGTGCTAAGTCGAGGTCAGGAGGTGGGATCGGTAATGTGGCATCAATAAGGGCCTTGTAATTTTCACAGAACCTCAACTCGTCCTTTTTGGGTACAAGCCCTACGTGGGAGTTATATGACGGCTCAACGATTCCCTGGCATTTAACGTCCTCTAGCTGGTCCATTATTATGCGGTCATGCCTAGTGGAATCCTTGAATTGGCGGTTGTATATTGGTGCCTTTGTGTTCAACAGTATTTCATGTTGGATTGTGGGAGTCTGATGCAGTGTTCCCCAGTTCCGAAGGATCTGGTGTGCTCGTTAAGAATCTCCTTCAATTGTTGGAACTGCATGTCCGTAAGCTCGTGGTTGATCTCCCCTTCGCAGAGCACCAGTGACTTCTGTTGGTCGGGTCAGTGCGCCCAGTGCATGATGATGTGGCGGTTGTTGCCCAGGTATACCTTCCTTCACCCATGGCCCATTATGCATTGTTGCTGTCGAAGCCAAGGGTAGCCTAGCAGCAGTTCTTCCTGGATGTCTGGTGATACAACAAACTCCATTGCATTTTGAGTTGCTGAAGTTCAACGGTAACTGTGGTACGGCCATCAACGTGGAGCATGCCCTCAGGTGTCTTCTTTGTCTTAGTTTTGGTCTGAGGTCGCAGGTTAGCCCTCTGGTTTGGGCTGAGAATGTCCCGTTGGACGAAATTTCCGGATGCCACTGAGTCAAGCAGCGCTAGTACGTTTCTTCCATTGACTTAAACTTCGATGTGAGGGTCCTCAGGTATCTCCGTTTCCTCGTCTAGTAGTTTGACGGTTTGCCCTTCTTGGCAGACGGTGTTGCCCCTTTTGATTCGCCAGCGACTGCATTTTCCTTTGGTAGTGCACTCATCTGGTTCAACTCAACTGTGGTGGGTCATGAAGCATGGCTTGCGCCTCCTTCTTCTGTTCGCTCGGGCCTCGGTGCATGCAATTCTTGTTGTAATGGTACCTAGGACAATACCAACACTTGGGCAGGCGTGGAGCATGGTGGTGTGGGTGGTGGGGGCTTTCTACTGCATTCAGACGTTTTATCTGTTTCCACTGGTTATGTGGATTTAGGCTGATCTAGGAGCGCCTGCATTTGGAAATTCTTTTCTACTTTCCGGCCATGCTCTACTAGCTCGTCCACGATTAGTGGTTTGGGAATTAGCAGGATATTTCGTATACGGGGCAGTAGCAGACAGGTTATAGGCCTTACACAGCTTTCTTCATCTCCGTCGGGGAAAATCCTTCGGTATATTTTCACCTTTCATCGAGCAAAGATCTCCACTTCCACTCCTGGGGTTTGTGTATGGCTGTAGAATTTGGTTGTGAGACGTGCAAGTACTTCCTCGCCTGTGAAATGTTGAGAGACTCTGTTACTGAGCTCATTCCAGTTGGACACAAATTCTCCGTGTTTATTTTCCCTTCAGTTCGGCTTTGATTCTGGCTACACATTTTTTCTCCAGTATGTCGTGCATTCTAAGCGCTTGCTCGCATTCTGACGTAAAGAGGAATGGATCCTCATGCGGTCTACCTGTGATTTCCGGCATTGCGGTTCTCCTGCGCAGTTTGGTATGCTGTGGAGAGTGGCTGGTCCGGGGTTTGACGGTCCGTACTTGGATGCCCGTTTACGCAACTCGAATTGATAGACCTGCCGGGTCTATTGATTGGCTCGTCGGTCCATCCGACGCAAGCATGATGGTACATTTCTCCACACAGGATGCACCTAATTGTGTGGTTTCCGTGCCCAGGGCATGTGACCCAATTACAGAACGCTGTCTGTCTGGTTCTGCTATCCTCGCATCTACCTAACTGTGTGGTTTCCGTGTCCAGGGAATGTGACCCAATTACAGAACGCTGTCTGTCTGGTTCTGTAATCTTTGCATCTGAACTCCAGGCCATCCATTTAAGAAGGTTCGTCTGCCAGCCGAGGCAAGAATAGTGATGCCATTGTTGGCAGTGAGTGCACTGAATCCTGTAAACCCCTGTACCGGGACAGTTTGGTCACGAACAGCGGTTGCATTCTGTTGCAGCTGTGTTGGAGCATTCGAGCTTGTGCTTGCTTAGTCCAGATTTTGACACCTCTATGGTAGTTAGGGCACCACGGGGTGTTTAGAGGACTCCTCAAAGTCAGTTCGGTTTTTGAATGAAGCTGGGCGGATTTGTTCGTACTGCCTTGTCAAACTACGGCAGTTATGCCCTGCATTGGCCATCAGGAAGACTCTCTTACTCCCCTTGACGCGTGATGCCTTGTCGACTAGGAGACACTATGTCAGGTGGAAGCAGGTTTTTTGTCAGCTGCTAATCAGGCACACCCTATTTCGATGGGTGTTCTTGGATTAATTCAGTCCGTACGTGGTACTCGGGCCTTCCCAGTGTAGAGAACTGGCCCGGTAGCTTTACGGCAGGGCACAAAGTCAGGTTCTGCCAATGCAATCTTCCGCTTCAGGTTCTGTATTTTGGATGGTATACTTGGACGTCTTATGTTACTGGTACTTGGATGAGTTGGTGGTAAAATTACTGTGTGTAGGTGTGTTGGCATTGAGTAATTGTTCTGGTCGGTGGGGACAGAGCAACAGGCACGAGATACGCGACAGAAGCGTCGGCTACTCATCAGGCTGGCTGAGGTACTCTGTGAGCCGTGGGTGTACCTCTTGAGTGAAGAGGGTTGAAGCCTGGAACAGATCCCTCGGTATCTCTGGTGTGATGGGGACGAGTAGTTGTCGCAGAATTTGGGCATATTCTTTATGAGCGAGCTGGCCGATGGTGACAACGAGGGCAGGGGTCAGCTCTTGTAAACACCCAGAGGAAATTACCACCTGCTTAACTTTCTCCTTGAGTCCACGACATCTGGAAAAAGGCATTTGGAGTTCACAACACACTTGCCATGTCCATGAGGCAAAAAGTAGGGTTCGTGTGTGTGTATAGTGTTGAGCCACTTGAGCGGCTGCCAATGAGGCGGACACCTTATTTCAGCACTCTGCGCAAAGGCGCAGTGAGTATTGAAAGTCAGGCCTCATTGTCTGCAGTCCCTACACGTGGGTGTTAGCTTTGGCAGCATCTTCCCAATTCAGGGAACGTCCCCTCTGGCCCGAAGGTGTGGTGGAAGGATGAGCACCAAACCGACAAGTTGGTCTGAAAGCAGTTTACTTGTGATTGGGCCCCATCGTTCTATGTACCAAAGTATGTAGAAAGGTTGGCCGTAGCTAGTCTTTGTGGGTTTAGCAAAGTGTCTCTTGGCTCGACTGAGTATTGTTTCTGGGGTCACCTACTATTCTCTCAAGGGCGAGGTCAACTAGGATAGATGCAAAGTCTACAGAAACTCGGTACTCAAGGATCGGTTCAGACTCCATGTTTATTTCATGTTATTGGAAGTAAACATTTGGTGATGCACTACCTCCTACGTTTATCAAGAGCTTACAGAAAGTTGACCTACACAAGAGAGTTTGAGGCGACCTGCTTCTAAGCTACACGGGACGGGGTAGTATAGTGCTATGAAAACAATTGAAAACTATGACTGACTCCCTACACCATTGTTGCCCAGAAGGGGCCACAGTGTCTATTGTGGATAGACGACGTTGCCGTTAACAGGTTGGCACAATGCTTGGATTACTAAGTAGGGCATGATAGGATAAGTCCCAACAATGGGGCTAAGAAAGAGGTGAACCTTTTAACACAAAGGTACAGTGAAGGAAGGAAGGTATAGCGGGGAATGAAGCCGGCGAGATATTTGGCGGCTATGCGGTGAAGACTGTCAGGCTGGTCAGTTCTGGCAGTAAATGCGGTGGAAGACTGAAGACTGCTTCTGAGTCGAATACTGACTCTGTACTTATACTCTGCCAGGCGGCTGCCTCTCTGTGTTCATTGGTCATTGGCTGGCATCTCTTATGCGACACGGCTGTACGTTGAGCAGGGGCTGGCAAAACCATAGCTCTGTGGTGTGACGTCACTGGCCAGACAAACGTTGACGAATCATGCTTGTTGTGCCATGTAGCGGTGGTTAGTAGTACTCA
Source organism: Dryococelus australis (assembly GCA_029891345.1). Lineage (NCBI taxonomy): Eukaryota > Metazoa > Arthropoda > Insecta > Phasmatodea > Phasmatidae > Dryococelus > Dryococelus australis. Next base: position 264,198,704 of record CM056994.1, on the reverse strand, counting down.
CTGCCCCTTGAGGTGCGTAACTTCGATGGGCCGGTAAATAATACAATTTCTGCTAGCTGGAACATCCATTCTTGCTGTGATAGTACAATCTTTTAACATCTCATGGCCAGCAATAATGCAAACTCCTGAGAAATCATTCACAAGGATATGCTTTCTGTTGAGCTGAAGTTGTCTAATCACCATTGTTGAAATGCATCATGCATCAACTTATAAATTACATTTAATTAATTATAAAGATTAAATTTATTTATTGTGTTTTTGTGAGTAATGATAACAATGCTGCTTTGGTAAAAATTTAACCTAAGCTCTCAATTAGCTATTAAAATTTTTAAAATAATTCTGTGGTTAAATCGGTGGAAAATGTTCCTTAATGTATAATTTGTATACTAAACATTGAAACATAACATTTTGCATTATTGTGTGTTATAGTTTCTAATTACAAATATACATTTGTGAATTAATTATTTAGGAATAAGCATGGCTGCAATGTTGTAACCACTGTTATACAAGAGCATCGCAGTGTGGATGTAGACATTAATAAAATATCAATATCAAACTTTATAACAACAGCAGCTTCGCAGTGAGGATGTAGACAATACTATATTGCAAATGTCAAAGTTTACATTTCAAAGTCGATGTCAACATTTCTGTTGACATACCAAGTCGACTTGTCGAGACCATTGTTAGTGTCGTCGAGACCGACATTTCAAACTTTTGTCGATATGTGACAGATGTTGACAATCAACATCAAATTCTGGATGTCGCACAGCCCTACCTGCATGTCTCAATTACAGTTGCTAATTTGGCACTTGATGCTTCAGGGTTTATATGAGGTAGGCCTAGCTTGATAAAATGTGGCAATTATCACCAGAGGTGTTACTGACTTGAAGGACCACATAACGTAAGCACTGACTTAACACTTGGAGATAGGTTGAGTCTAAGTGTATAAAGTGTTCACATGAAATTAATCACTTCCCATTTTGAGCGTGGGTTTAAGTACATAAACAGTCAATGCAGCAAAGTAATGATAATGAAAGGGCACAGTGGTTTTATCATATAATACATGTATTCTCCACATAACAGTGTGAGTTCATCAATCAATGTGCCCAGTGCCGCATGTGTGGAAATGGTGTATTCCAGTAAACAAAATAAAAAGTATTAATTGCATCTAATTTTTCACTGCACTACATCATATGCCATAGTGAATTTCAGTAATTGTTTCAAACAGAAGTACTGTAAATTAAGGTGGCTGTCTGGGTAGGCCACGGAATGGTGTGCAGAGCTTCTGAAGAAAAAGTTTTATTAAAAAAACCATCCAAGATTACTGAGTGAGGTCTGCTTATGAATATCATTTAAGGTAATCCTATAGAACAGTGACTTTTCCAAAAAAGAAAAAAAAAACATGGAAAGTGGTATAATTCCACTCTGCTAATTACACAGAACACAAATTTACTTGGCGCTTCATCATATTATCACTACAAACCATAAATACGATAGTGGGGAGGGTTGTGACTATCAGGGAAATTGTTGGTAAAATATGTACTTTATCATTGTATAAACTATGTACGTTATTATTCTATTTTCTTACGTAAATACATCAAATGCAAAAAGACCTAACATTACTTAACTTCACAATATGTAAATACAGGGGTAACGTTTACCAACACATGATACAGTATTTCGTTGTGTGGCAGTTCATAAAACACCTGTGAGTTACATATCGTGAAGTTAGGTTGAATTTGGTTAGGTATGCTACATTTCAAATAGCTACTCATCCAGCAATATCTAAGCCCTTAACGACATACTACAGAATACAAAAACGTGTCATGTACATATACCACTCATAATAAAATGTGCCAAACGAATGTGAATTTACTCACCTTAGTAGGCAGTGGATACAGTTTTCTCGCGATGAGTAAGAAGTGGTGCATGCATTAGCATTCACCTCAGGACAAAAGGACGACTAATCCATGACAGTAACTATACTAATATGGTACATTCTACTAATATACTTGGTGCAAGAATGTTTAATAGTAAGAAATAATATATTATATTTACATTTTACAAATCGGATCTATACTTAATTTACTTTTTACAAACCATGTGCCATGCCAAAATGATTTTCTAAAATTACATAGCACCTTTCAATATTTCTTACCGAAAAATGTCCTAATTGTCTGTTGATGGAAAAAATATTTACTGTCCTCGGCCAATTCAGCTATCGTCGTGCATGAGTTGCACCTTACCTCACTCAACAGTACACCATGATCTACTAAAAAATCAAACAATACTGGCCAAAACAATGTTCATTCAATAAACTGGCTAAGATCCAGGTAACACCCGCCACATAGCCGACTGTTACGCACAGAAGCACTCGTACTTGCACCCTCCATTCTTAAGTCACAAACCTTCACACGGGCGGATTTGGACGTGATACCACACATGCACAGCAACGCTCCACTCACTGCTAACCGTACTGTACAACATTTGCCGGCCAACTAACCTACGGTAATGTCTACACATCTACAGCTGACAAGTGACTGTTGATTCACTTTTTTTTTTTTTCCACAGCATTACAGGACTATACAAAGTGGCGTCCAATGTAAACAAATGGACCGAACTCCTCATATTTTATCTATTTAATTTTCCATTTCTACTTGTGGTAAGCCATACAAAACCCCTATATATATATATATATATATATATATATATATATATATATATATATATATATATATATATATATATATATATATATATATATATATATATATATATATATATATATATATATATATATATATATATATATATATATATATATATATATATATATATATATATATATATATATATATATATATATATATATATAGACACACACACACACACATACATATACACATACACACACGCACGCACACCCCCCCCCCCCCATATATATATATATATATATATCATTTTGTAGGTCTACTTTGTCTCCTTCAAAACAGTCACTTAATTACCGTATTTAATAAACGTTATGCATCTGTGAACTCTTTTTAGGCTCATTTTTAGGTATGAACATTCCTGTACCAAACATTAAAAAAGGAATAGGGACATGCATTGAACCTTTATATTTATTATTATGTTATAAAATGATAGGGTTTCCTCTGAAAGTCTCATAGAGGCATGTTATTGACTGCAAGACTGCATGCCACTTCAGTACTTTACACGTAGAGGCAATAAGAGAGTTGATGTGCATGTCTCAGTCGCCCCTAGCACTCCCACACTTTTAGGCCTCAGGCGTGCAAAATTCCTTGCACCAGACAGCCAACTTAAAGCATTACTTCTATTGATAGGTGCACTAATGTGCTTTTGTAAATTTCTACAGAATTAATATTAACATATGTTTTAAATGTAATATATTGGCAATCTGTAAATTTGTACTCTTTTAATTTGTTTTCCTAATATAATTTGTAGGTTTTCAATCATTATATGAACAATGGTATACTGAAGATAACCTATTTTTGAAATATTACTCTCCAAGGTTTACTGTATTGCTTGTTACTTCAGTTCCTTGTTTTAGTAGTAATGATTTTTACTTAGCAAGTTTGCAGTGTAAAGCCAGAGAAAAATTTTCTTTTAAAGTTGATGAAGATATAAATATTTATTGTTATTTTAAAATGTGAAAGGAAAATATTCCGCAATATATTTTTTTCTTATGCTGTAATGGCTTTTCTTGATTGTAGGAAGAAGATAAGGAATACCCACTCAGTTTGGAAGAAATGTTAGAACATCGGAAAGAGATGGCAAAAATGAGAGCTCTGCAGTCCTACAAAGCTGCAAAAGCTGCCAGGCAAAAAAGAATTAAGAGCAAAAAGTAATGACAAATGCAATATTTATACACTATCTACCAACAAGTAATTGGGCACCTGTCCACAATGTTTGCTGGGTGGTTGTCACCCCGTTAGAATCTCGTAGGGCTATCTCTTGCAGCTATAACAGCAGCCACCCCGTCTGGCATGCTCTTTACAAGTGTTTACAAGACATCCACGGTGATTCGTCGCCATTCCTCTTGCAGCCATTCCATGAGTTGAGTAATGGATTTTGGCCGCGCCTGATGAGCCCTCACCTGGCGATCCAATTTGTCCCAAAGATGTTCTATAGGGTTGAGGTCAGGGCTCTGGGCGGGCCAGTCCAATCGGCAAACATTGTTGTCGGCGTGCCACTGCATAGTAGCCCTTGAAATATGGCACCTGCCATTGTCATCGTGGAAGTAACACGGGTCCATTCCGTAAAAACACCACAATGTTGGGAGCATTTCATTATGCAGAATGTTACAATAGGCCTCTGTGTTCATGCTACCACGGACAAACACCAGCGGTCCTACGCTGAAGGCAGTGAAACACATGTCAACTGACATACTGAACTACCTATCTTCACGGGTGCCCAATTACTTTTTGGTAGATAGTGTATTAATGTAAATTTTTGTGGAATTTATGGAAATATTTGTGATTTGTTGTATTATTTTGTTGGTTGAGAACATTTTCCTGATAATTTTGTGGTTTGTTGGCTACAATAAATGCCATTTATGAGTTTCATAGTTACTACTGTGTGGTGTGAGCGCCTGGCTATCTGGTGCTGGTTAGGCATTACGCTAATGTGGTAAGGAGGCTGTTGATGAAATAATTTCAAGAATTAGTCAGTTTTTTTAAAATAATAAGTATTGTGACAGCGGTGGAAGTTGAAGGGGGGAGAAGAAAATAATTTGGATTGCCCTATACTCAAAATCAACCATATCAGAAACGAAAAATAATTATTTATAAAAAAAATTGTAATTTAAATAAAGTTGAGAAGAGAAAAAATTATATATATTTAAATAAATAAAATAGAAGTGTTTGTCTGTGATTTTCAAATTTTCCACTTTTAATTATTTTTTCATATATTATAATTGATTATAGGCTGTTCACTGTAAAATGAGCACTTTTTAAGGCCCTTCTAAATTTTTCCTTTCTTTCCATTTCCATCTTCCTGCTGCTTTTTAATATAAACATTGCAATGTGACCAACAAACAGTTAGTACATTTCACCACCCTCAAAATTTAATGCCTGAGGCTGCAATATTACATATTTATTAGCGGTTAATGCCTGTTGGTAGGGCCTTAAAAAGTGCTCACTTTACCGTGAACAGACTATACTAAGCCATATCTAATTTTAATTTTTTTTATGTATGTCTGTATGTCAGACTGGATTTAACTAATAAACCACTGAACATATTTACATGAAATTTACATAGTCTATAGATAATAACACCAGGACTAACTTAGTCTTTGTTTCATTAAGATATCTCGAACGGTTCCGAAAATATGGTGATCAGGGATGTACATAGGCACTGGATTAAACTTTTCTTATGATTACTGCATAAAAAAAGCATTGTTAAAAAAATTCTTTCATTTCTCCTTTTTTTTTGGTCCATGGGCTGTCCTCCTTACCTTCCCAAGAGCAGTAGTGGCCCAGTGGCTAGAGTGAGTGAAGAGATTTGGACGGCTCTTAACAGCGAGGTCTTAAGAGCTGATGAGGGTGAGTGAAGTAAATATGGAGCAGCACCTGAATGAAGGGGCGGGGGAAATGGGAGATCCCCCAGAAAACCCTCTGACCAACGGCACGTCCGGCACGATCCCCACTTGCGAAAATCCAGTGACCTGGCCGGGTATTGAGCCCGGTTCACCTTGGTGGGAGGCGAGCATGCTAATCGTTCAGCCACCGTGCCCCCTCCCCCCCCCCCCCCCCCAGTGGCTAGAGCTATTCCAAGTGGGGCAGTAGTGGCTTGGTGGATAGAGCTATTCAAAGTGGGGCCTTATTGGCTCAGTGGATAGAGTGATTCAAAGTAGGGCCACAGTGGCTTAGTGGATAGAACTATATCAAGTTGTGCCGTAGTGGCCCAATGGATAGCTATATATCAAATGGGGCCACAGTGGCCCAGTGGGTAGAGCAATTCCAAATGGGGCCATAGAGGCCCAGTGGATAGAATGATTCCAAATGGGGCCGCAGTGGCTTAGTGGATAGAAATGTATCAAGTGGGGCCTCAGTGCCCCATGACTAGGTATATAGGTATCTACTTCATTAAAATCATAAAACATGTGCGAATCGATGGCAGGGTGTAATTTAATAACTCCATTAAATCTGAAAGAAATAATACTACTATTTTAAACATAAAACCTTGGTGAAACTATAGTGGGCTTTATTTTAACAACTTCATGAAACCTAAGCGAAGAGAAATTTATATTAAAAAAATAAGAAAACAACTCTTAAATTTCATGTGAACGAAGTCACACGGGTCAGCTAGTATTGAAATAAATATCTTGTCATCCCAATCAAGCTCATTCAGAAAACCAATAGCAAGTAGTCGAAAGCCTCCACCACTGGATTGTTCAGTAGGTTGTCCAGATACCCTTAAAACTTAAATAATTTCTGTTAACACCCAAAATACTTATAACTCTTAAAAACAAGACTGGGCTCTATATCAATGAGCCATTGATGAAAGCCAGATGTCTAAATGCAAAAAATTCTGAATGAGAGAGAAAACAAGGTACAAAAAAAGTTGGGAAGGGGGGGGGGGGGGGTTCGGACTTGGAATGGGTTTTGGAAGGGAGTCCTTGCTTAAGATTTTTTCATGTTTACTGGTGCTGTAAGGAAGGTAACATAGGTACAGTTCACTACTACTTCTACTCAAATACGTTGATGCTTCCAAACCGTTAAATGACCAGAATATGCGGGAGTCAATTATAAAAAAGGGTGAGTGAACGAAAGAACAACCAAAGATTTTCGAAAACAACATAGCAAATTGATGTTTTATTTTAAAAAAATTCAAAATATGATAATCATTTATAAATTTTAAAAACTTTACCTACCAATAAAATTTTGCGGTCAATAATTAACAAAATTTTGTTAATAAAATTGTACAGCCCATTACTTTCGATACTGAAGGAACAATGTAAATAAGTATAAACAAGTATTGAAAGGCAGTAAGTAATATTACATGAAATTTCTGGCTTCCATAAGAGCAAAATTTATCAAATTTAGGTATAGATTGTGTTACTTGTTTGCAAAAATAGTTTTTAATCAAAACCTTGGATTATTCTTCTAAAATTTCTGGTTTTGAAATGAAAATAATAAAATTAAATAAAAACTATATAACAGCCTGTGATATAAAATCTCATTAACATAAATTGTTCAATAAAATTTGACTTTTAAAAATATTAACGGCAAAAGGATCATCAAACAAACTTCTGTAGTGATTCAATAATAAATAAAGTTAAAATATCATTAAAAGAACAAATAGGTATGTTATGGAGGTTCACAAGTAGGAATAATAACAAAAAGGAAAACTATGTCAAACCCTTTGGTTTTTTAAAGTATCCTGAATAGATGTCTGCGTTTTAAGTTAAGTCCGCAACCAATGTAAACATCAACACAATTACTGAAACACTCGTTAAAACAATCTTTAAGTATTGACTGACTTCAGCAACTATACCAAACTTACTTTACCTAAAAATTGTAAATGAATAACCTTTACAGACTATTGATTGGCCAAAAATTATCAGAAAAGCTAAAATAATAAGTAAACAGTAGAAAAATACTATGAGCTAAACGTTATAAAACTTCAAACTATAAACAAAACACACAACAGTTGCTAGGGAATTGCTTTCAAAGCAAGACAACGTCATAACACAGTACCAACCTTGATGACCTGAACCCTAAATAAAGTGAACTCTTAAAACAATAAATCAACCAGACAAAGCTCTTCACTTATTTCTAGGCACTTCTTAAATTATTTACAACTAAAATAAAATTAAAATACCAGTAACACACTGCAATAACCATCTAGTCTCTCTCTCTCTTTCTTCTCACCGAAGTCTACTCCCAAAGCTAATTAACTGTCTGCCTCACAGACCGCGACTGAACTTTCATGTACCTTAAACTCTCAAGTCTCTCTCTAACTAAACCTAAAATTACAACTATTTTGTAGGATTTATCTGGGACACTCTTCCTGAAACTTTAGAAAGAATGTCCCAATCAATCAAAACAAAACCAGTACTTAGCTCATCATCAACGTTTCTCACAGCCTCCTAACTGTCTCTTTCTCTGTGCACATGTCCGTCTACCTCGCCGCCATCTTCTAGACTCGCGACCTCGCTTCCCTGCCCCTATTTATGCAATACGTTATACCACCCACTCCCCTCAACAGCCTAGACTCTTGCTGCTGTTTTCAGTACGTCTACCCCTTACCCCTAGGAGTACCACCAAACTCCCAGCTGGCATGGCAGAAACAAGCCACCGGCTGCGATGGCGTAGGAGTTTACACAGCAAACACTTCTGAGTGAACATTCTATTGAAAAGTTCTTGCACCGCGTGAAGTATATGTCGACTACAGTTATTGGGAAGAAAAAATGAAGACCTAAAGACAACCTCAGCTCGATAGTTCAAGAAGGACCACAAAAAAGTGTCAATTCCTAATTCTATCTTCTGGGCGAATCAATCGCCAGCTTCAGTAAAAAGACATGGAGAAATCTCAAAACTAACCACTGTATATACAATTTGATTAGATACATCAACCTGAATCGCTAAGCGCTCGTTCACAGGCAGAATTTCGGTTAACCTATCTTTCATTATTTTTAAATGGGCAATTCTAACCAAAAATGTCGGTGATATTATGAAAGTAAATTCGTGTACATAACACATATGAATGTTATTTTGGATCAGTGACATAATTACACACTAGACATTTGACTGGTACTTGTAAATCATTAGGAATTAATTAGTTTGAACATGTTACCATGATCATGTAACGGTTTCCCCGAGTACTGCGTGGATAAGGGCCAATAATGTCGGTGGCCATGGTCGGCCATCTGGGTGTTGATGAAGGAGGGGGCACAGGGTATGTGCTTGTTTAGCATCCGGTTACATTTGGTCTGACATCTCTGCTGATGCCATCCTGTATATAATGCTCCTGGATAGCTCACAGTTTTTCTCTGGTACCTGGATGTCCTTCATGTTGGCGATCGTGGTAGTAATTGCAGATGTCTGCACTTAGGATTTGAGGTAACCAGATTTTCCAAGGCGCCTTTGGGTGACTGATACAGGACCACACCAGGTTGTCTCGTAACCAGTATCTGTAGGGAATGGTTTTGATAAAGCTTTGGATTCTGGATCCTGCTCATTGTACAAAGAGACTTTCTCTCTTGTTATACTCAACTGTTGTAGTCTCAAAACCTCTTTAGGGTTCCTGTTAGGAGCAGGGGAGGCATGAGCTTCTGCCTCTCTTCCTCCTCCTTTGGCTCCCCTTCCAGGGTCAGGGTGTCCACCCATTGGGAAAACCGGGAAATAAGGGAAATGTCAGGGAATATGTCAGGGAAATATCAGGGAATTAATCAGTCGCCGGGGAACTTTTAAGAATTCTGAGTTCAGGTGTTTCATGGTCGTTGCATTTATTATGAATAGATCTATTTTTTGCAGTCACTTTTTCGTAAACTATAAATTAAACAGATGAAAATTGCTTATTTTGACCTACGTAATTGTGATACGTTGCTCTTAAAAACAACCATTTCTGTGATTCGTCCGTAGACGGCGCATGCACGGTAACAGTATTTTTCAGAGTCCACTCTTAGAGTAAATATATTAAATAGAGTGCTGATCGACAGGTTTCACAGCAATCAACATTGATGTTGACGCTAGTTATTCGTGTACAATTTCTACTACAAGTCGCCTCAAGTCACATGGCTTTCCGCCATATAACCAATGCATTTAATGTTGACACTCAAAAAATGTATACTGGGCATTGCTATCAGCACTCTAGTCATATATTTACTTTATGAGTCTTCTACGTGACTCGTTCTATAAAAATGGCTATGCGAAGCAGCTGGAGTGAATATTTTAGCCTAACTAGTGGTAATTGGGCGAATAACATCTTAACATGTGTTCAGAGTGTACAAGAAATAAATATGTGACAGAAAAGGATAAAAAAGTATGTTTTTTAGTTGGATTCTGTAGAAAATGTAATAAACAGCCTTGGTTATTAACCGTTTTGTACCTTTGCTGGAAAAGTGTGTTTTGATGACCATTGTTAATTGTGCATTATCTTAGGCAGTTGCATTATACATCATTTTATAGTCTTTTGCAGGTATGTTGTATTTTATTGAATAGTGTGTACCACTAATAGGTTTATTTTATCAGTTGCAGTGGTGTTATAAACATTTTGTGAATATTTTGGCAACTTACGTTAAAAATAGTTATTACGAATGTGTTGCACATTTGTTTATAAGAAATAATCCCAGCAGTGGTATTTTCAACATTTAAAGTCGACATTAGTAAACTGGCGTTAATTTTGTGATTTTTATTTGATAATGTGTAATCTCAAAGTTGGCAAAATGTACAACACAATTACAAAAATACATCATCGATCGTTTAGCCAGAATATGTGATGTGATAATTTTAACTAAGTGCCAATTGAAACACTGCCTTAGTTTTTCAGCTGTGAACAATACTGTAACGTACGTACACAATTAGATCTACGAAGCTAAATAAATAAAATAAAATTCCATTTGTCCGTCTTGTTAACTTCTAATAAAATCAGGCCTCACTGAGAAAATAATGTTCAAAATAATAAGCCCCTTCAAAATGAAAATTGTAAAGTAACAGTAACGTGTAAATACGAGACAATATGAATATATTTGGGAAATGAAAATGTGACTTCCTTAGGCACATAAACATGTTAATATACAGTGAATGGCGGCTTCCATGAGAGCATGGCGTCAACTAAAATTACTAAATACGTTAGTTAAACAGTACAGTACTAAATTCAGTCCGTGAGATATTTTCTAATACTGTAGCAGTTAGGTGCATTACATGTAATAGTGATGTGTGTTGGTCAGTAATCTGATTTATAGAAATGAGAACATAATACTAGTGGTATTTATTACCAAACATTTTAACTGAAGTGATTTTGCCTGGCTTTGTCAATTTACCAGTTTTTGTGGAAATTGTGGTGTATTGGTGCTTTACATTATACAAACTGTTTTGAGTTGTATGAAAATGTCTGAAAATGGGTTTGCACGTGAACTCACTGAAGAAGACTGCATTAAAGCACTAATTATGTTGATTAATTTTTTGGGACATATGTGTGTTCATGAACATAACAAGCTAGTGTGACATTTTCAATTAGAAATAAGCAGTCATTGGATTAAGTGCTGTGAATTTAAACTTTTGTCTGATTTTTCGATCAGTTATTCAGTATATTAGTAACTGAGTGTTTTTCGATTACTGTTAAAATGTCAAAGTTCAGGAAGACCACTTTCATAACGACAGATGGCTTCTTGATAGTGAATATTTTTCATGACTGCAGCCTGTAGAGAGGAACCCTATCTCGGCATTTTGTTTTTTATGTAAGACAATGTTCTGCCTTAGTAATATGGGCAAGCGAGCTGTGCAAAGCCACATGGCAGGAATGAAACATACATGTGCTCTTCGTAATGCTTCAAACATGGGTGTAAAAGAGTTTTTCAAATTGTCAGTGTCCTGTGAACCAGAGAAGATCGTTGGATAACCATTCACTTCTTCAGACAGATCTGCATCAAGTTTGTGAAGTAGGCCTAATTCCTTGCAAGTAGTATGTACTGATGATATTTCTATACAGAAGCCTACACCAAGTTCCGTGAAATCATCTAAAATGGAAAGCTTCATGGTAAAAGTTGACGTCACAAAAGCGGAAATTATGTGGTGTATTAACACAGTTATGCAGCATTTGTCATTGAGAGGGAGTGAAAATAGTGTCTCCTTATTCAGTTAAATGTTTCCAGATTCCAGTATAGCATCTAAAATGCAACTCCATAAACCAAAAACTGCTTACACTATAGTGTATAGCTTAGCTCATTTTTGAACAAATCTTTTTGAGATGTGTAACAAATGTTCACATTTCGTGGTCGGGTTTGATGAATCTTTAAACAAAAATTGCACAAAAAGGGCAAATGGACCTGATAATTTGGTTCTGGAATGAAGAAAGTGGTAAAGTGAGCACACAGTATTTGGGCTCTGTGTTTCTGGGACATTCCACTGCTGTAGATCTATTAAATGGATTCCTAAGTGGTCTACAGCAACTTGATCTAAAAAAATTGTTACAAGTTTCTCTTGATGGTCCTAATGTAAACAAAAAGTTAATCCATGATTTGAACTCATATTTATCAGAAGAACCTGGCCGCCCTGTCATACTGAACATTGGAAGTTCTGGGTTACATACTTTGCACAACAGTTCCAAAGCTGGTATCAAAGCAACAGGTTGGGATGTTGTGGACTTCCTTAGAGCATTGCATTATTTGTTCCGACATGTACCAGCTCGATGGGCTGATTATGTTTGGTATGCAAAGTCACAGAGTTATTTCCCATTAAGTATTGCGCAGTCCGTTAGCTCGAGAACTGTAAAGTGGCTGAGCATGCATTGCTAATTCTCCGTCCATTGCTGCAGTATTGGAACCATTGTTATCCAAGTTCCAATCACACATTCCCTTATAGCATCTTTTTGTGTGAGTCATTGCTGATGGTTATGAGAGATACAATGGTTCAGTTTGTGAAGCCAGAAGCACTTGCCTCTGTTCAGAACATCACAAAAATTGACTTGCAGAAGAAAGAAAATTTTCTTCCAGCTAAAAGTGTAAATTTAGGATTTGCAACAAAAACTGCTCTCAACAGTGCTCACAGTGTTACTGAAAAAGATGTGTTAGAATTCCGCATGGACTGCCAAAATGCAATTGCATGCTTTGTGCAGTAAGATGGTAGAAAAGTCAGCTTTAGCATACAAGTTGACAAAGGGAATTTCGTTTCTGGATTTAAAAAATGGCTCTGCAGCCATCTATCTGCAATAGTCGCTTGTCTCTAACCCTGAGTTCACTAGTAAAATAACTGGTTTTCTGGTGTCAAAGCAGACAGAATCGAGAGACAGTTAAAAAATGTTTTCAGTAGTCAATAATTTAATACCAAATTGCAAGAATTTTCCCAAAAAAAGTTGCAGATTATATCAGCTGTGGATGCCGATGATTCTGCAAACTTCACCTGTTCCAACAGAATTTCAGTCGTTTTTTAAAATGTTACTTATACTTTCACATGGAAATGCAGCACTTGATAGAGGATTCTCCGTCAACAAGCATATACTTGTAGACAATTTTCTGGAAGAATCTCTTGTTGCACAGAGGCTAATCTTTGATGCTGTCACAACTGCTGGAAGTCAACAGAAAGTGACTATTTCAAGAGCACTGATTCATTCTGCTAGAAATACCCATGATCGGTACATTGAAGCCTTAAAGTAGAAAACCCTGTCGTTAAACGCTGAACTAAAGGCTGAGAAAGTAAAACCCGGGCAGTGTTGCAGTGAGAAACCAATCTCAGCTAGGAACATTTCCCACCATCTGAGTTTCACTTTGTGATTGCGTGACTCGTGGAGCCACTTCAGTACCTTACTATCGGTACGTAGCACGAAATGCTTCAGACAAGGTGGTCCCTGTACTTGCATACAGCCCAAATAACAGCAAGACATCCCTGATCGTTTATGTGGTAATGCCTCTTGGTCTTGTTGAGTTGGATGCTGGCATGGGCACTAACATGTGGCAGCCCCGAGGCGTCCTCTTGGTACAGGACAGTGCCTAACCCTTTTTGGCAGTCATCCGTTTGCCAGATAAGAGGTTTTCCCTCATGTGGGCAGTGTAATCGGGAGATATTGGCAAAGCTGTTTTTGAGGATTTGGAAGGCATCTTGGTGGACTTGCATCCACTTCCAATGTGCTTCCTTTTCAAGAAGGCTGTGGAGTTAAGCCATTTGGAGTGCTACGTTCAGCACGAATCTTCAAAACCAATTACATAGTCCCAAGAAGCGGCGAAGGTGCTTCTTATTGGTTGTTCGTTCAGCCTCCTGAAAGGTGCGAATCGACTTAGTTTGGGGAAAATTACCTTCTGCAGTCACTACGTGGCCAAGGTAATTGATGGATGTTTTCCCAAAAAGTCTCTTAGCAATTTTACACATGAGACTGTGCATCTCAATTCGTTCAAGGACTCGCGTTAGGTGAAAACAGTGCTCTTCCCATGTCTTGTGGTACACAATTATGTTGTCCAAGTGTGCGAAGCAGAACTGCCTTATATAGCCTGTTAGGACTTTCGCAGACATGGGTCATTGGCTGGTGGAGGGGACTTATTCAATCCAAAGGGATTGACGTTTAACTGAAGTGTCTCCCCTTTAGGAGTTATGACGCAGTGTACTTCCGGCCATAGGGGTGGACTGCAATCTGCCAGTAGCCGGACTGTAGATCCAGTGTACTGAAGATAAAGGCTTCCCTGATATCCCGGAGAGTATCGTTGAGGTCTATGGAGGGGAGGACTATAGAGGTGTGTCACGTCATGTAGGGCCTTATAGTTCACAACAGAAGCGTAAACAACTCATCATCAACAGCTCTTCAACCTCGGGTGCTTTTAGCAAGCACCCGAGGTTGATGAGTTCTTACTTGTCGCGACTACCAGTGACGTGAAGTGTAGCCTGAGGTGAGGTAGAAGAGCACGAGGGCAGGTCATGCAACACCTTAAGTAAGCTCGTCGTCTGTGATGCAAAAAACTAGGAGAAGTAGGTAGGGGCATGGCGGGAATATGGAGTAGGGAGACCGGCCTCTGCCGATACTGGTAGCCATAAAACAGGAATTTTAGTGGTCGTTAGCAGACGATGGTCGTGCTACGATCGTCACAAAATCATGATCCAGGGCACCATTATATCTGTTTGACAGTAAGTAAGGTCCATTTAGTATATTGCCAATAATTCCTGCCCATACATTGATTGAAAATCTGTGCTGATTCCTTGCTTTTTCAACTGTGTGAGAATTGTTTTCTTCCCATACATGTTTTTTATGAAAATTGATAATCCCAGCTCACGTACAGAGATATGCAGTTTCACAGTAATGATAGTGAACTAGTGCTTATAGCTGTTAAGGTATAGATTTTAGGACCCATGTTTATTAGACATTTTTTATTGTTTTGGTACCTATTGCCACCTCGCAAAATATAGAATACTTTTTTATAACATCCGGTATGTGTTAACGCTGGCTAACAGCCAGCGGCGCTAGAGCCCATGACGGCGCTAACCACACATGTGTCACGTGTGCCGCACGTGCGCAAAGAGGTCAATAATCATTCTGAACTCCCACATAAATATTATTTTTTAGTGTAAAATGTGTTATATTGTATTTGCAGAGTTTAATATGTCTTTAAATGTTTTAAAGTGTTTGTTGCTAATTTGAAATTGTTTGGCTATAAAATTCAAAGTGCCCATGACACCGAGATTAAGAACACTGATTTTCCGGCATGAACACAGTCATAAAGCGACATTAAATTCATATGAAGAATTCACAGAAAAAGTATAAAAATGTAAAACGCTACTTAATTTAATTTGTGCCATTTTATTTCTATAATGAAATATTTTACTCGGCGTGCATAGCACTTCCGCTTATGTGAACCCCGTAGGTGGCCATGGTAGGTCCGTGCAATGCTTGTCTCTGAACAAGTCTGTCGAGGAGAGCTGGCGAGGTAAGACACTGTCATGTACGCACTACAACTTTTGTTCTTATGTAGGTTTCAGTAGTCAATTTAGTTTACCAGTCAACCTTTGCTTGCATACGTTTTGCCAGACATTTCCCCAGCATTATGCTTCCGCTTTATTAATTTATTGTGCCCTTATTTTTAACTTAATCGAGGAGAAGGAGTAAAAAGATGTTAGAGATGTCACATGACCCGCGCAACTTGAATCAGGCACCACCCGCCTATGTTTATGGCGTTTCATTGTAATTTCTGCATTATTGTTACTCACAATTTCAAGTGCTGGGTATTTTTCATGTTTGAATATTTTACGGCAACATTACTTATAACCACGTGGCTGACCGATGCCGAGTATTTGAATACGCCATCATTGCATTTTGAGAGCTTATTTATGTAACATCGTTTGTGCAATATTTTATTCATGGTTCTATCTGAAATTTTTGTCAGGGTTCCATGTAATTTCACATAAATTTATGCTTTTTGTACTTGACCGCGTGGTCATATTAATGTTTGATTTTACTGCCATCAGGCATGTTACAAACCTGTAATCACATCAATCGTTGTAAAAAGAATAATTTTCTCTATCAGAATAATATTTCGTCTGAATTTAATTTGCCGTCTCCACAAAGAAATATTGCAATTTCACCTGCACCACGTGGTCCGCTACGAACTTCATCCAGCAGCAACCGCGCCATCTAAACTTATTTTCACACATGTGTGTGTTTATTGTAAATACTCATCTCGTGTCTCATCTTGTTTCATGTATCTTTGAGTGTTTATGTAATTTTGTAATTAGTGTATGGTGCAATTATTCCTGTCCTAGTCAGCTCTGTGTATAGGCAGTCAACACACTACCCACGTGCTGGAGGGCCATCCCCGACAAGTTTGCGTTAGTGATGTTGAGTAATCACACGTGTTAATGTATCATCAGGGTTTCATTTTGTAATTCGCTGTGTCCTATCTTCAGGGAAAAACATCAGTCCACCCTAGCGGCTATAGGCTCTCTTCCCTTGTGAAGATTGTGTCTTCATACACTGCAGTGAGATCATCCATCGAGGCATGTGCTAGATTAATTGCAGGCTGGGGAGCACTCAAGTGGAGTTAGCTAGATGCAACCGAGTTTATTATTAATTTCATGGCACGTTGATTTGTACACACAGTATCAATAAAACAAGTCTACAGTGAACTAACCTCTTTCATTTGTAGTGACAGTGGCCTAGCCACATGTGTTTTTCAAGTGATAAATATGTTTAGTAAAAGTTCAGTATTGCCTACGTCTTTGTAAGTACGCACGGGTGAGATGGACACACAGAACCCACAGCATCCCTGAGAACCCCGAGTCTCAATAGTGTGGTGATTGGGAAGCACGGCTGGCACCCAAATTACCAGTAAATATTTATGTCATTGTTCGTATTGTGTCTCACCCGACGGCATCAGTGTATATGTATGTGTATATGTTTGTATGCTTATGTGTATATATGTATGCTTATGCTTATATGTGTATAGATAGTGTGCATGTGTACATGCATGTATGTTTGTGTGTGTCTCGCTCTATTTATCTCTATATCTGTCTATATATATATATATAATATATATATATATATATATATATATATATATATATATATATCACACACACTGTCTATCTCTCTCAGTCTCTATATATCTCTATATCTTTCTCGATCTTTATATCTATCTCTCTTAAGCTCTATATCTATCTGTCTCGATCTTTATATATCTATCCATATCATTCTCTCTCTCTCTCTCTCTCTCTCTCTCTCTCTCTCTCTCTCTCTCTCTCTCTCTCTCTCTCTCTCTCTCTCTCTCTCTCTCTCAGTACGGTGGCAACTGCCACAATGATGACTGGGGCACCATATTCACTCTCTGTACCCAGAAGGTTTTTCATCTCTTTTCTGTGCCCTCATCACAGTTCATGATAGTTCATAGAGAAATAAAGTAACATGTGTATGCTATGTTCATCAGTTTTAAGTGTATTATCAAAGTATAAGTTTAATCATAAAAACTTGACTGTGATCGACATTGTGCATTACATGAACAAGTGTGCTCTCATCAAGTATGCTCTCATCAAGTGTCCTTTCATCCTTATTGTTTAATATTTTTTTGTGTTTTCTGTGAAATATGTACATGTTCAAACTATCGAATAACAAGTTCACTTCAGACTTGATTGAAATGGTTACAAAACAGCAGATCATGTTATAATACCAAAAGTACATTTTTGCTATAAAATTTTGAAGTGAAATGAAAATATTTTTGACACAATGGTAAAATTTTAATAATGAAATTTGCTCATTTACCATAAATTTGGAGCTCTAGTGATTACATTATTTAGAGTTACGAATGTAAAAATGTTGAAACCAGAAAAAAGTTAGAAAGGATTTAAAAATCTGTGATGAACCATGTCTAATGCCCAGTGTGATTGAGTACTTTTCATCAATGGAATATGTGTTAACAGCTCTGTCTAGAGTTCAAGATTACCAGAATATAACTTGTTAGTTGTTTATCAGCATCCAACTCACTGTAGAGTGTTCCACATAATATGTAAGTAAAGTAAAATACTTATATAATTTGTAAAATTCCCCGAATATTACAATTGAGTAATATAGATCTTTATGGCAAGTGTGTGTGTGCGCGCTTGCATGTGTATGTGATTTCAGGTTATTTAGCCATCCAAAAATGTTTTGGTGTGACAGATTTAATTTACATATGGCTATTTTAATATTTAAACCGAGAGAGAAAATTATAGGACCTAGTAAACAAAAATAGTTGACTTTTCTGCCAGTTTACTGAGTGAGACCTTAACTCCAAATGGGACTAGTGCAACGTGTGATGTAGGTGTTATCTTTGGGTAACATAGCATACTTCTACACATCAGTGAGAAAATATGCCTTTCTAATATCTCGGGGCTCGTGGGGTTTGTTTGGATGGAATATTTTACACTCCCAATACCACAGTACTCTCAGCAACATTAAGTAAAATATAAAGCAAAGCAGCCTTGCTGGGTTGGCACAGAAAGCACACAACGATACACATGCAGAAAAATATAGATCATTCAGCTCAATGGTTATGCGTCAGGCGTTTAGCAGTGTGCGATAAAGATAAAAGTCAGGTGGCGTCAGTATGCGACTACCTCGACATCATCAAACTGAGGAGTATTTAGCACATCAGTAATACTTTCGATCAGAGAGAATTTGTGGATAACCATTCCTTTGATTTTGATTCGGCATTGGCATGCAAAGACATGATTAAACTAATCATAGACACAACTCATGTTCCATATTTTAGCAGGAGTTACTTAAAATTCAATCTAGGCGACACACATAATAATACAACATAAAACAACTTAAATTATACCCTTGTCACACTCAAGCACTAGAAATATGAAAAACAGAATTCCCTAATCAATTACAAACAATTATCGTGTTCTTTTAAACCTCCCAAGTTATCATCTTGTCATTAAGATTAAACAATATGTATGAAATTTAGATTTGGTCTGGCTGTGTAGTGATCTTATGAATGTGCAAAAGAAATTACAATAAATTAAGTTGAAACTTTTAGTAATCAGACACTCTGCAGTAATACTGGATAAAACCATGATCGGGCCAAATCAGTTCTTTAATTGTACTGGTAATTATTCATACAGAAGTTCTGAAATCGTAACTTGCCAGTCTTTTGCATTTTATCGAGAAAGCTGCACTTTCGAAATTATTACTACGTCAGTTCAATTTAGACTTAACCATTTCTTCTAAAAAAAAAACCTAACATAGCCGATGCTCGGTTAGCGTACCTCATTTTTTACGATTAAACTGGCCTTGTATTACCTCGGGTTGATGGTTCGAGTCCTGGGCTGAACTCAGAGTAATCAGTCTCGACATCCTCGGGTCCGTGTGGCACAATATTCACTCGTCCCCTAGCCTAACATCGCTTCTTAAATGATGCTGAGGACCTCTAATAAACAACTCACTTAAAACACAAAATAACCAGCCTGACCCATCGAAGCAGTCCTTTGAAAAGTCGGTGGTTTGGGACTTCCTTACAGAGCTGCTAGTTCATGTGGCTGGTCAAGACATACAAGAAGGAGCATCTCTTCTCTTACACCCATGCTTCCACATAACAATGTAATTGAAATTGGCTGCTTCGGCAATTTCAAATAAATGTCCAATCATGATATGTAACGTGAAACTGTTCGCTCGACTGCTAAAAGTGTAAAATAGTGTTCAGAAAACTGCATTCATAATAACCTCAAGCGAAATAAAATATATTATGACACTGAAAATTATGTTCTACTTAGTTTTAGGTTAAGTCCATAGGCAGTTCATTTTAGTTGTAAGAATCACTAACCAATATAATTTAAAAGTCCATGAAAATATTGTCTGTAAATAAAAATACTATAGTGTTATGTAAAAAATAAACATTGAGATTTTCAAGTGTAAACAAATGGGCAATTGGAAAATATAAACACTTCATTTAAATAAAAGGTAAACAAACTGAGCGAGGTCTGCAATACCGAGTATTACACTATGAAAATTAAACATCATGTTACTTTTATTACTCTTTATATTAAGATAATTTGTAATCCGCGTGGAAAATGTGTTCGTCCGACTTTTGTTTGTGTGTGTGTATCCACGAGGACCACCCTGTGAGTATTTGTGCATTCTGTCTATTTTCTATAACGTAATCATTTTAAATATTGTTAATCAACTAAGTTTTTTTAAAGAGAATTTTGTTTATGTAGGCACTTTAATTATTTTTGTCCAAAATTTGTAGAGTATAGAAAAGTGTCCAAGATGAACAATCATTTATGTACTACCTATATCTTGTTGTCCACTTTTCTGGTTAAAAATGCCAGTCATTAAGCATAAAGTTTTATCGAGGTCCATCACTTTTTGTGTGTGGATTGGTCAACAAGTATCCATACATAACAATTACACAGATTGGACCTTTCTCATATTTGTATCTTAGGATTTGAATGATCAACTTTTGAGAGGTGTGGTATTGATTCTTTAGATATGTCATGTTTTTCAAACATCAATTAACCTGGTCTTATAAAAGTTCAATAAATACTTCTGGTTTAGCCAGTATGGAATTAGGCAAGCCATAAACTGAAGAAGCTGGTATTTGCGTGCTGCAGATACCACAGGCTGCAGCGTCGTGAAGGTGTGAGAAAACAGATCAAGAACTTTGAACTGCTGCAGAAGACTGACCCAGAGGCTGCCCTAAAGCAGTTGGAGGAGCTGGAGCGAGCGAGGGTTGAGGAGAGGATGACACTCCGCCATCGCAGCACAGGTCACTGGGCTCGTAACAAGGTCGTCCGGGCCAAGTACGATAAGGAGGTACTATCTTCTTGTTTACTTTTCTCATAACTTTCTGTAGCATGCGTATGTGATGACGACTTTAGTATGTGCTTGTATGTTGAAGTTTTTTTAATCACATTTGGCATTTTATCTTTGGTTTAGTGTGGGTCCAATGCCACTGTTTATGATACTGGCTGATACCACAGCTGCATCCAACAGATATACAATGTTAACTTCTTCCCTACTGTCTGAAAATTAGTATCACAATAAAACTACTACCATTTCCAAAATGAAGATTTCATTTTGATGCACTGTTTACAACAAATTAGTTTAATGGTAATAGTCTTATTTTAATGTTGTGCTGAGTACGATTCTAAAAATTTTGATGCTTAGTTATAAACCGGGAATCCAGTGTTGATACTGCTAAAAGAAAGCCAAGTATCTAATATCAGAACACCATTAGTGTGGTCATTCTGTTTCATGGCCATTATGCAGCTGAAATATTTGTTTGATCTCAGCCAGCTGCATCAAGGTGTGTTTTTTCTATGTACGTAATTTTTCATTCCTATTCCAGCAAATGTTAGTTCACTTGGTCAGTAAGCCTCCCATAGGTTAGTGTTCTGATTATCCACAGGACATGTAAGTTCTAATATTTAACAATGTTGTACCATAGTTCCATAAACATCTTGAAAAAAATTTTTTAATATTATAAATTTTTATTATAAGAAATCCAAATGGAAGTATAATTAATAAAGAATATTGTATGTGCATATATGTGTTTTACGTTTTGGTTTATTGTCTAACTAGTGTATAAAGAAGTTAATATACACAGTGGTGTAGTTTGCTATTCAGTTTCATTACCCAAAACATACACACTATTCATTTTCACATAAATAAGTTGTTTTTGTACTGTTGTTAGAATTAAATTACTCGAACTGAGTTATATTTTAAAACGAAACATGTCACTTCTGAAATACAAAATATTCACTATCGACCAAAAAGTAATTGGGCACCTGTCCACAATGTTTGCTCGGTGGTTGTCACCCCATCAGAATCTTGTAGGGCCACCTCTTGCCGCTATAACAGCAGCCACCCTGTCTCGCATGCTCTCTACGAGTGTTTGCAGGACATCCACGGGGATTCGTCGCCATTCCTCTTGCAACCATTCCATGAGTTGAGCAATGGATTTTGGCCATCCCTGACAAGCCCTCACCCAGAGATCCAATTTGTCCCAAAGGTGTTCTATATGGTTGAGGTCGGGGCTCTGGGCGGCCAGTCCAATCGGTGAACACTGTTCATGGTACCATGGACAAACACCAGCAGTCCTATGCCGAACGCCATGAAACAGCCCCACACCATCACTCCACTACTACCAAATTTCCTAGTTGGCACTATACACTCCAGCAGAAACCATTCCCCGGGTGGACACCACACCCACACACGTCCATCGGACCGGAATAATGTAAACCTCGACTCATCGCTCCACAGAACTGATTTCCACTGCTCCAGTGTCCAGTTGCGATGGTCCAAACACCACCTTAGTCGCCGAACTTTATTGCTTGTCGTGATATGGGGCTTATGTGCACCTGCTCTTCCCAAATACCCAAGTTGATGGGCCTCTGTATGCAATGTTCCAAAGGAAACCGATACTCCTGTTGCTTCATGAAACTCCTGTAAGATGGTAACCATGGGTTGAGCCCTATTTTTGATAATTTTGCGTTTCAGGGTTCTGCAATTTCTGTCAGTCAAGATTGGAGGTTGACCAGAACGTACAGCATTGGCACATCGACCTTCCACTTACGCAGGACAATTGTGACCGTTGATTTGGGCCTGTTTACCTTCCGTGCAATCACCCGGCTAGACAGCCCACTGAGATGGCAGCCCACAATCACACCCTTATTGAAGTCCGATAGCTCTGTACCTCGTGCCATCTCCTTGTCAATTGGTTCTAAACCGGCCTGCAGCATTTGGCAGCAACACAAGTCAACTGGTGTACCGAATTACCTATCTCCATGGGTGCCCAATTATTTTTTGGTTGATAGTGTATATATGACTGTAAAATGTACAACATTCAGAAAATGTTGCTTTAAACATACCTTTGAAGGATGGTAGTATTGGCATCAGTACAGTATGGTTTCTTGCTTGATATCATTATTCGAACATGGTGATAGTTACTATATATTAATTATTTCATCATTCTTTAAGTAAAAATGGCCTAGTATATCCATAAGGGGGAATGAGGTATTAGTTTTGGTAATGCTAATTAGTTTTGAAATGTTTACTTGTTGGTGACACAATACTCCAGTCATCAGGTTGGAGAGAATTGGGAAACTCTTGACATTAAGGTTTGAAAGCCAATGCAGGTGAAGTGAGGTAGGATAGAGCAGCACTGGAATGCAAGAACAGAGGAAATGGGAGATCTCTGAGAAAACCCGCTGACCAGCAGCATCATCCCGGACAATTCCCATGAGCAAAACTCTGGAGCAAGCCTGCCGGGAACTAAACCCGGTTTTGCATAGATGGGATGTAAGTAGTCTCACCAGTACACCACCGTGGCCCCAGCCCAGTTACCAGATAATAATGATTCACAAGTTACGGTAGATAAAGACAATAAAATAAAATCACAAGTTTACTCTAACCAATGTGCTGCAGACTGCATATGGCTTGTTCAGTTTGTTTTCATGTCATAATTTTCAAAAAAACCCTAAAGGGACTTTGTTTACAGCAGTTGATTAATGCCCCATTTTTTGTTTATTGAATGTTGATTAAGAGTGTTGGAATGTCTAAAGTACCATTGATGATCATGTGCTCAATAAAACCAAAATTGGAATATTATTTTCTCACCTCAGAAATTTGTGATATGACTAGTGTCTTGATACATGTGTATTTCCCTGAGAATGTTGGTTTTATTAAACTCTAGTATTGCTAGTATCAAAGTGAATGTGATATGTTTGGATTTTTTTGTTGTTAAATTGAAACCACTGAAAAATACTTTTACATATTTGAGTATGTAATAAAATGTCATAACCACGTGTGTACACACAAAGGTCTTCAAAACTGGCAACAGGATAATAAACTTTATAAGATGCTGTTTTTTGTGTAGTGTGAGTGATACATGTTAATTTAGTTTTGGTATTGCTATATGTAGTAAATTATATGATTGATGCCTAAGGGCATGCACTTTGGGTGTTTATTTTTCTTAAAAATCAGTGTTATTTTTTATGAAAGGGGTGTTATTTTTTGTTGCAGTTAACTGTGTAAACACAAACAAAACCACATGAAAATATAAGAGTGGCTGTTTATAAAATGAGAGAGGAAGACTATAAACTGGAAATTTGAAACAGTAACAAAAAAATCATACTTATTATTACATTAATCTGTAAATTCACTGGCCGTGGCATAAATTTTCAAGTGAAAAGAGTTAATTTTGAAAATACAAACAAAACTACATGAAAATGACAGTACCCCTCTATAAAATGAGATAAACTGTAAACTCGAAACAAGAAACAATCACACATTACACCAATCAATACATTCACTCGTCTTTATATCGCTAAAAGATGCCGATAATGAACTTTGTCGTTTGAGACTTTGGCTAGAAACATTTTCGACTAACCGATTTTTGTGCTTTTCACTATCAACATGCTTTATGCACGAGTCTTTATGGTCCCAAATTACCGACACATTGCAAAATTTGCAAAATATAGTTTTATCGTCGCTTGCATACAAGCCATGTTTTGCAAATTCTGCTGCAAGTTGCTGTGCAATAATGGCGGATTTCGGCATTTTAAAAAGAAAATAATGTCATTTGAAGTGTCCAAATATTCATCCAAAACTAACTTCAACCCACACACCACACACAATATCAGGTTACCGTACTACTGGCAATACAAAATTCAAAGATGCATTAACAAAATATGTCTACATACTCCAGTCAATGATCGTAGGAAAAAACAGTTTCTTGTAAACGAGCTCTGTAACCTACCGCACTAACTAAACTGCAAACGCCTATACTAACTGTTTACAGTGCGTTTGTAGACACATTCCAACCACAGTCACTAAATCACCGCATTTGCGGAATATGACAAAAATTTACCGTCAAAATTATTTGTCAAAAAGAAGCTCCTCCTTAAGGTTAAGTAGCTGGATGATATGAATTAAGGCAAAGTACGCTTCTTTTCTTTATTCCTGTGGCAATGGTAGAAGCTTACAGAATATTTATTTGTAGTTCGTTGCGGGCATGCTATGGTGCAAAGTGACTACCAGCAATAGATTGCAGCGATACTATCAATAGTCGAAAGAATGGAAAATCTGGACAGTTACTTACTAATGGCAGCACGTGCTTTGCAGCTGCATACCATTGGCAAGCGAGAAACAATATTAATGACGTAATGGTATGTTGTTTGTTATGGGCCAGCAATATGAGGTTAAAGAAGTGATTATATATTCACTTATTTAATTAATATTATCTCCCATTTGAGAATATGTATAATGAAAACTTACAATGAAACCAGTACATCATTATTTGTGGTTAAGGAGGTATTTTTCCAACTTTTGCGTAGTATTTTCGCGAAAGTTAAAAAAAACGGGTTTATTCGTTTTAAAACATAAAAATTTACGTAAAAATTAGTTTTATCGCATATGCGAATTTGCGTGCCCCTATTGATGTGTCTTTAATTGGATCAAAAATAAAAGGATCATACAACCAATACAGGACAAGTATTGGATTGAAATGGCAGCCAACGACAGACTTGACTATTTTTATGATTTTCGTTGAAACATTACTAATACTTATGAACATGTCTTTCATCAAAGAATTTTTATCAGAATGTATAGTCCATTTCCAGTTTCTTCCAATGTTTTGAAATTTACCTTTGAAAAATCACCCCTGGAGTAACATGTCAACCTTTTTTTCAATAACTGTCAGCGGAGCTAAGCTTGTCACACACACGCGCACCCACCCACGCACGCACGTGCACACACGCGCACACACACACATATCTCTCTTTTTTTTTTCGTTGGACTGGTTGCTCCTTTGTTTTAATATTTGTTGCTACTGAGGCCGTTATTTTAACTAAATACCCCAACACACATCAATAACATGAGGTTAAATATGCTACACTTCTTTCCCCCACAGTTGTAACAGGGTTAAACACAGTCGCAGCAAAATGTATATTTTGTATAACAAATATGTTAACAATGTTTAATAATAACCATAAGAACTGTCATCAATACAGGCATTGTTAAAAAGTCACAAAGCTACCTAAATATGGTTATAGGCCTAAATTATGAACATTCTAATGTAATGATTTTCGAAATATGACAATTCTTTGAATATCTGTAAACAGTAAACAAAGCATTTGACAGTTAAAACGTAGAAGTCACAGGGCATGTTTACATGTAGTGGAAGGATAGATAATTTGTAACCAAAAGCAGAAATTTAATAGGGCTACAGAAAAGTGTGAAGTAACGTGAAGAGATTTGGGCACTCTTAACAGCGAGGTATTGAGAGCCAATGAGGGTGATTGAGGTGAGTATGGAATGGCACCGGAAATGGGAGATCCCAGAGAAAACCAGCAGACTAACGCCATCATCCGGCATGATTCCCACTTGCAAAAATCCTGTGACCTGGCCGGGGATTGAGCCCGGTTCACCTTGATGGGAGGCGAGCATGCTACCTGCTCAGCCATCTTGGCCCCTACAACTATTTGGGATTAGGGACAAGATTATGTGGTGAATAATGATATAACTGAAATAACAACAAAATACAGTCAACTCTCAACATTACAAACCCAGGAATATCAAACCCCTTGATATAACAACCTTCTTTTGGGAACCATGAAAAATTTGAGTAAATAATCAAAAAATTTAAGGAAATATGTTGAAAAATATGTTTGTTCCATTTATTTTGGTTGTTAACGATTGTAATTCTCTTCGCTGCCACTGTACAAATTCAAATAGGAAAAAATCTGAAACTAGACACCACTCACTAATAGATGACTGTCTGCCCATTCCATCAATGTTGCCAATGTTCACTCATGGGCATCTGCCGGCCTGCCATTAATCAAGTAACATGCTAAAGTGCTCTAGTCTAGCGACTGCCCTTTGTGAGACCACATAATAATAAAAACTCTGGACTGAACTGCTGAAAGGAAGGAGGAAAAGAGACTATTTGTGACACAGCTGTGAACAAATAAATTAATTACAAGTCCATATCCAGGTACAATTTTTTTCTTTATGTGAAGGTTATTAGTAGGGCCCCTGAAAGTGGAAAATAAAATTTCAAAATTTCATCATAAAAAACTGCTAAAAGCGGTTCAAACATTCACTTAAAAACATTAAGGTGGTAAATAAAAACTTTAGTGTTCATCATGAATATTTTAAAATATGGTTCAAAAACTAACTTAAAAACAATGGAATTTTATCTTGTAGGTAATTATTCTAGAAATAATTTAATAAAATGCAGAATTTCACAATCATGTTACCGGCTACTGAAAATTATATGTTAATGCCCATCAAAAATATTATCTGATAATTATATTTTGACACAGCACTACAAAATGTAATGCTACAGTACGGAAATAAATTTTATATATATAATATATGCACAATCAGAGTTCACTTCAGAAATGTATCAAATTGATAAATACCAATATGTGTTTTTTCTCTAAATGTGCCTCTGCTAACTAATAAAAAAGGTGTTCTCTAGCTCTAATAACGAGTATAATTTGTGACATATTATGTACTGTGAGCCCTCAAGTTCCAAAATGTTCTCAATAAGTGCAGTGCAGTGTTCTACTAAAAACAGTGTGTAGCACTTCACAGTGTCACACTAGGTGATACCTTAAGTTACTGATTTAGTTTGCAGCACTACCCTCATCTTCTGTTGACTGAAAGAATTCAAGCAAAGAATTAAGAAGCACCAGGAACGATTATTTTTTTAAATTACGTACAAGACATTTACATATATGATGACAGTAAACCTGTGATCCTGTCATACGATTTGACAGGATAACAAGTCTACATTTGTGATATATGTAAACAAGGTATAATAAAATTAATCAAATATTAAATGTTGAACAGCCACCACGAGCATACATTAACCTCAGAGTTGTACATACAGATTATCATGCCATAAAAATGTAGGATATCATAGCTAGTTTGGCATTCCAACCTGTATTATTTTAGCATAGTTAACTTTGTTTATGTTCTGTTTGCTTTATTTTGAGGAAAAAAAAAAGGAACATAATGAAGTAAATGTGCGCGGGGGGGGGGGGGGGGGTGCTTTAGTTTTACCGTCTTTCGTGAGATGACACTGTTGTGATGTTCTTACTGAGTGTGTGGCATTCTGAGCTGCATATTGTTTTGATGGAGCAGTGGAAAATTTTGCTAGTATGGAAATAACATTAGAATTATTGTATCATCGAAAATTTTAACTTCAATGAAAAAAACAAAATGCGATATATACGTCACTGTTCATATTCGTACAGATGCAGCAATACACATACACACTTTGGCCGAAGTTAACCTTACACTCAAATTCACGATATGGGCAAAGAAACCAATATTATTTACACACTACAAAAATGTTGAAAGTCCAACTTTTTAGGCCATTGGCATTTCAATAACTAAAGTAACGGTTTGCAAATACATTATTTACAAAACACACAAACTTACTGTTAGTTGAATTCGCAATCTCGTGAACATATGTTTTCCCTATGGAAATCCTTACATGTTTACTTCACTAAAATCACGTTTGTTCATCACTATTATATAATTAATTTTCAGAATCATTCAGTAAAATTATCACTGCACACGTTTCCTAAAACCAACAAACTTGCCCTTTGATGTGTCACTGTCAATGCTAACCTCCAAATTGCAAGGGGATAGGAAGTACTTTGCTGCTCATATTTCGCATTATGTAGAGAACAGAATACGGCCTTAGTTTTTAAGGAAGTAAAAAAAAAAAGAAGAACTTTTCATTTTTGCAATAATTTGTTCACCCATGTTTGTAAACAAAATAACATTCATCCCACACACGTAAAATGTAAACTTGGAGCCCAACTATAGTTGCCGTACATGAGAAAAATAATTTTGTTGCTGTAAAAGAGAAAGATATACGTAGTTTGTACATTCTTCGCCGCTGCGCCACAAGTGTACATTGATGGACCCCATTTTGTATAATATGTTGTCATGGTTAGCTTTCTGAGGTCACGTTACTTTAATAATAATAATAAATGTACTTCCAATTATGAATTAATCAGTTAATTAATTAATACACTCGCAATTAGGTTACCGCCCGGTGACAAGCTCTCTGATTTCTCTTTCACCCATCCATTTTCTCTTCCACTCCCTTCCTGAACTTTCAAACCCCCCCTCACAGATACCAATTCCTCCCTCAACACATTCCACTCCCTCACAGACCTCACAAGTATGGACTGCCTACCCCGCTCTGTTCTCCTCCACACCCTCTGAAGCTTCTCGCTGTTGTTTCCTCTTCCTCTAAATACCCCCTCACTTAGTGTGCAGTATAGCCCTCCCCATCGTCCCTCTTCATTCACCATCCTGTACATCATGACTAGCCGTTCAACTTTCCTCTTGTCCTTCAATGAGCTCCATCCCATTCCTTTCATCATCACTGATGATCCTTCATCATCCTGCCCCTGCCTTCTCCACCTACCCTTCACCCATCTTTTGCCCTTCTCTGCACCTTTTCCAGCTCTCGCACTTCCACCTCCACGTCCCATACTGCTGCAGCATAATCTAACATTGGCCATACGCCTTCTCTTTCATCTCACAGCTAACTCCCTTCAGCACCCTTCCCAACATACCAAGAGCCCTTCTTCCCTTTGCAACCACCCTCTGTACGTGTTTTTTTCAACTGAGGTCTCCCTGCAGTATAATCCCTACATACTTATATTCTGCTGCTTGTTCTATCTCTTTTCCCTCCCATCTGTACATGTCCCTGCTTATCACCTTCTTTCTTGTAAACCTCACTACCTTAGTTTTTCTTACATTTATCTTCATTTTATTTTCCTTGGTCCATAACCATATCTTGCCAATGTCCGCCTGCAAATCCCCCCCCCCCCCCCCCGGTGCTTACTTCTGCATTCACAACACAATCGTCTGCAAACAATCTTATTTTTCCCCTAATCCCTAAACCCATGTCATTTACCATTATGGTAAATAACAAAGGACCCACCACACTTCCCTGTGGTACCCCTGACGTAACCTCTCCTTCCTCCGATATTGCCTCCCCCACTTTCACCCTCTGCCTTCACCCCCTGAGGAAGTCCCCTATCCATACCATTACCCTCCTTTCCGGTATCAGCTCTTCCACTTTCCTTATCAATATGTCCCATGGGGCACCTTATCAAATGCCTTCTCAAAATCTATGAAGCAGGCGTCCACCTGCTTCCCCTCAACAACTACCTGTACCAAATCCTCTAATAGCCCAGCCAGCGGAGTCTCACATGAGTATCCCTTCCTGAAACCATGCTGTGCCTTCTCCAATCAATTCCTCTAGAATTGGTAAGAACAAAATCAATTAAATGTTATAAAGGCATTTATAAATTTATGTTAAATTATATAACACCGTATTGATCGTAATGTGAAAAATTGTGTACATTTAAATTATTGCAAGCTGTTAACAGGAGAGAATAAGTATTACAAGGTTAATTTAATTTGTCCGTTTAACTTAAAAACTGCTTACATTCATTATCCTGCTAAAATAATATCTGAGCATTTTGAATTTAAAAATGACTCCTGTTAACTGATCTGTAAATGCAAATTTGTGTTTTGTAATCAGTTAATTATTTTAATTTTGCACAGGAACTGGTGTTCAAATTGGATAACGGAGCCCAAACTGAGAATACTTTATCTTATAAGTGCAAAATTGACAAAGCCAAATTGTGTTGCTATTGCCTTAAGAGATGCTTTAAAGTTTACACAAAATGTGTATTTTATAAAGTGCCCAATATGTACAAAAGTTATATAAAAAGATACGAACTAGAATACTCACAGTGTAGTACTCATTGACAGAGAGAGAGAGAGACAGACAGACAGACAGACAGACAGACAGACAGACAGACAGACAGACAGACAGACAGACACACACAGACACACACACTAGGACGACATAGGTGCCACAACGTGAGCTATTGCATGGGTGGTATCCTTTGGGGGTGATAGTTTGGTTAGCATTTTTGGTGGGCTGCAGCTTTAGACGAGCCATTTTGTTGCAGAGGTTAGGTGGCCTTTTGAAGACTAATCTGAGCGGTTTGGAGAGCAGGTCTTGTGTTTGTAGTGAGGAAGCCAGAATTTTGTATCCAGAGTAGAGAATGTTTCTGAGTTTACTTAGGCCTTTATAATATGGGACCACCAGGGGCATATCAGAGTTGTTGACCATGGTTTCTGTTCTGGTATTTGAGATGGCTTGCTAAATCTGTTTTTGGATGAGCTGCCTGGGGTAACCCCTGTCGAGGAATACTCAGGCTATTTGTTCACACTGTTTGTTGAGATCTCTTGGTGGAACATATATGTTTAGCTCTTTTGGCAAGACTTTAGGGTAGGGATTTTTTGGCATGATATGGGTGTTAGCTGTCAAAATGTAAGTACTGGAGGTTGTTGGTGGATTTGGTTTGTACAGTTGTTTTAATTGTGCAATTGTGGAGAGAGAGTTCTACATCCAGGAATTTGGCATGTTGTTTTTAGTGTATGACCAGGTGAACTTGAGTGAACGGTGTGCATTTAAATTGTTTAGAAAGTGAAATACGCTGTCTTCAGTGGAAGTCCATATCATAAAGGTATCGATGACATGCATCCAGCAGTGTGGTTGGGTTGGTTGGTGACTGAGGAAGTTTTCTTCTAACCTGCCAATAAACAAATTGCCTTTGACCTGAAGGTAGTGTGAGACTTGAAATGTGAAGTTGTTGCTGATATTAAAATTATATACTACATAGATTTTCATTAAATAAAAAATTTCCTGATTACTTGTGAAGAGCTCAAATTCAATTGCCAAAATAATGTTAGTATGTATGTACTGAAATTTATTAATAAGAGCCAAACAATGCAAAAAATGACAATTACAATTATCTCAGCTCACAGCTGAACCTTAATTCAATCTCTTTAAAGGTTTTTGCAAATAACCTACTAAAATGCAGTCACACATAATATATATGAGAGCTCGGCTAAAAACAGCACTGCAATCAATACTGAATTCATTAAGGTGTATACAAATAAATAATTACAGCTTTCTTAAAGCCATCACATAATACTGATGTGGTATTTGATAAACATTTTATGCAGGAACAATTAATGTATTATCCACTATACATCGAGAAAGGGCAGTGAAGCACGGCCCTTTAGAGCCTTCCTCGAGTAAAAGATACAGATTAAAATTTTATTTCAATGTAATTAAAAATGATTGAACAAGGTGGCAGTTTTGAAGGAACTCTACCATAGCACCCAATTCTAAAATTCATCCATACCACAATAATTAAAACGTGAACACGAGAGAGTTGTGGATGAAGACATGCTCAAAAACATACCACTAAGGCAGACAAGTGCGACACTACATGTTAAAAATACACAAACTAGACACACAGCATTCCGGTTTAGTTAATGCCAAAGTCATTTAGAAAGTGCGAAGAAACTGAATTTAGAAGAACTGTAATTACTGCATGCCCCTTTAACACACACACACACATTACGACACAACATACTAAAAACACTAACGACAGCCCAAAATTATAATAAAAATACTCCCACAACTCACATTTCAACACTCCATTCTCAACAGACTGCTCAACAGCTATGACTTTACAACATTATTAAAACTCTATATCACACGACGGTTACAGAAAATTACACAGGTGTGTTGTGCCTTAGGCAAACAGAGTTCAGCTGTTGAGACTCACAATGATGCGTAGCTTCGACGTGCTTTCAGTCAGAAATGCCGGGAGAATAGAAGGAGGGGAAGGTGTGCAAGCCAATTTACTAACACAGAAAATCATTTTAAAAATTGTGATGCGCTAGGAGGGGTATCATAGGTAGGGGATCGATGGGAGGAAAGAGAAGGGGATGCCGAGCACCACCGAGGAAGTCACTTAGCACTGAAGTTGAGACATTCGTTAATGAAACTAGGAGACTGTGGCCGCGCCACCATTGCAACCCCCTTCCCTAAATGATAGTCACTCTGGGAACCCTGACTCAAATATGGATGTAAACACATAACGATATCACTGAAGTATAGGTACAGACAGAAGAAAGTTGAAGTACGAGGAACTGGGAAAATCTCCCAAAGTACAAGTACAGTAATACACATAACAGATTTTGACTGACAAACATTGACAAATATCATCTTATTCTCTTGAAGAGAGTAACTATGAACATTCCCGGAGATGATGGTGGGCAGCCGGATGAAGTGTCACCAAGCGCCAGAGTCGGGTTGCTTCATAAGTGTCTATGGGCATCCCACATCCCAAGGGGGTTGACGATGAAGATCCAGGAACTCCAAGGCAGAACTTCCAAGCAGGCACACAGAACTGTTCTTCGCACGAAGAGGGTGCAGTGACCTGTGCTCGACTCGGTGGGATGCTCGGTGGGATGACTGGAAAAATCAAAAAATATAGAAAAATTAAAAGAAGCCAAAAATCAATAACACAAATAAGATATAAACTGAAGGAAGGGGAAACAAAGTGCAATCACAAACCATACAAATCAAATCTCAAAGCACCAAAGCTCATAATCTCTGCACATATAATTTAAGATGGCACACATATGCCTTCCTATAAAAGCGGCCGGAAGAGGGAGAAGCCAGACTAATGATATTTGGTGCAAGAAATTTTGGATCCTGAAGGGACCCACAAATTTTGGAAGCAGTTTGCTCACTTAATCTTTACTCAAGTCCTCCAAAGTGTAATTTTTGCAAAGGACAGGTATCCTATCTTAAACTTTACGGGGGATCTGACCTGGTTCATTTTATCAACTATTTGATTCTTTGCCACGCAGAGCCGTCTAGGCATCTGCCCAAGCAGGCAGTCCCGGTCAGCATTGCCAAACGGTAATGGAAAGGGAGGGATATTCCATATATTAAGAAGCAGATGACTCAAAGGGCGATCGATAGGAAAAGAAGGTGGGATGCCGGTGGGCCCATGCAAGGCACTGTTAAAACCTACATTAATGAAATCAGGATATTGATCCCATAATGTATGATCACGGTTATAAAAGATGGTGAGACATGCCTTGAGGTTTTTATTAAGCCTCTCAACCTTGTTACCCTTAGGGTAATGTGGGCTTGAAGTGAAGTGCTTTATTGCCCGACGGAAAACTTGTCCTTGAAAACATTGGATGTAAAATACTTAGCTTTGTCAGTGAGGATCTCAACAGTAGCACTGAACACTTTCCATCCATAAGTAAGGACTTTGATTATTGCTGACGCCTTCATATTCCTCAAAGGTAACAGTATAACCAACTTAGTGAAGGTATCCAATAAAATATGTACACAAACATGACCACCCTTCTTAGAATATCAAAGGAGCCTTTGGAATTTGAACAACGGCTTGCCCAACATTGACCTGGTGTGTTTGCTTGCACTTCTGGCAGACGTCCATGAGCACACATAATCTGAGACAACGCTCTTAAGCGTAGGCCAAGCAAAATAGGTTGCAATTTTGTGAAAAGTTTTGCTTACCCCAAGGTGTCTCCCAAACACTAAATAGTGAAAATAGGCCAACACCATGGGTCGCAAAGACAAGGGCACAACAATCTGTGGGCACGCCTACTACTGCCGGTAAAATACAATATTTCCTTCTCTAAGATATAGGTAAGTACAACACTCTTATATAAATCGCTCAAAACCTGAGAACAAAAGGCTTCATCAAACTCTGCCTGTCACAGCTTCACAAAAAATTCAGGGAAAAACCTGAATAACATTTACAGATGCCGCGGGAGTCTCTGCCTCTTTCGTCTCAAAATCATCGGCATCAAACATGCAAGACAACACATCGGCAACTTGATTTTCAGTGCCACGCACGTGATGCACTTTAAAACGAAAGTGCGATAAGCGCAAAACCGAACAGCTCAATTTACCTAGTTGCTGCGGATTATTCAACACCCAGCTTAGAGCCTGATTACCTGTGTATAGGTCGCATTTCTCATGCTCAATATACGAGGCAAATTTTTCCAATCCATATATACAAGCTAATGTCTCCTCGTACAGTCCAAGCTTATGCTGAGCCTCAGACAAACTGCGGCTGGCGAATGCTACAGGCGCCAAATCAAGTTGCACCCGCTGGTTCAGGACTCTGCGTAAGGTTAGGGAGGAATCATCTGCCTGAACCACAAACCTTTTGGAAAAATCCGGCAGATGGAGAGCCGGTGGCGACAGTAGCTTTTTCTTTACAATGGAGAAGGCTGTTTCCTGCTCAGTCTCCCAATGAAACTCAACTCCCTTTTTCTTCAAAGATTTAAAGGGGCTGCAATCTCAGGATAATATTCAATGAAGCGGGAATAGTAACCCATGATCCCTAAGATCTTTTGAACACTCTTTTAGTGTCTTGGGATGCAGAAAATCCAAAATACGAGTAACACGCTCAGGATCAACAAGTAAATGCTCTTCACACAGCAAGTACCTTGGAAATGTGACTCTATATGATGCTAGAGTAAGGCCAATCTCTCACATTTTGAGAAAAACCTTGACGCAAATGTGACATGTGAGATTCGTGGTCATCACTGTAAACTATTATATCATCAATATAGTTAAATATGAAAATATATTTAAACTAGGACTAAACATGTTCGAGGACACAGTACAAGCCTGGTTTTCGAAATTCGAGTCCATGGGTATACAAGTGATCTCATACTGGCTCCACGGTGTACTAAATGCAGTATATTTTCTGCACGCTAGGTCTAACAGGCACTGATGGAAGCTGTTATTAAGTTTGAGAACTGAAAACATCCGGACCCTACCCAAATACTGGAGAGCGCAATATACCATCAGTAGAGTGAAGGGATATATGTGAATCTTCTTGTTCACTAAAGAATGATTTACAACTAGTCTGTACTTACCGCTGTCCCTTTTCCTCACCAGAAATCCTGGAGATCAGTAGTCAGAGATGGACAGGATGATAACATCAGCAGCTAACAATTTCTCTATAATCTCCCGAAAGCATGGACCTTAGGGGGAGGACACCTGAAATGACGGTCCTGTGCAGGTATGTTATCCGTCAATGCAAATTTATAAAGTAGGTCATTGCATTTCCCAATGTGAGGTGTGATGATGTCGCCAAACTCTTCCCTTAATTGTTCAAGGCGAAGTTTAAAATCCGAGACAGAAATGTCACCCTCAATTAGAGGCGTGAACACCTCTGGTATCGTGTCAATCTGTAACGCTATTTGGATACTAGGGGCGAAACCAAAAGAAAGATAAAAATAATCAAAATTACTGTTTGACAAAATCAAGTGTAGCCCCAGGTGGAGGTGGTAAGAGAGCTCGTGTTGCGAGGTAGTGGAGGTCTCCTCTTGACAGCATGGGAGAGGTATCAGTAGACAGACGGGCAGGCCCTCCCCATACACTTTGTTTAAAATGCAAAAGACCACCAGTACCAGCCGGGAAAGACACATGGTTTACTTTAAGGCAGAATCTCAGTATATACAATATTGTCGAATATAATTTACAGAAGACATTGTATTTCTTGATCAATAACTATTAGAATGCTAGAAACATAACATTACTTCCTTCACTCCAAATATGTTGCCATCAGAGGTGTGTTTGGCTTTAGTAACATTACTTATGCTGTCACTGTCGCTACTGCTGATGCTACTACTTTGTAGGTCCAACAAAACGTTAGGAATCTTCTCCTCATGCTGACAATTTCTTGTCATGATGACAAGCAACAAAATAAAAAATAGACATGAGTACAGAAATAGCAGAGTCATCATAGATTTTATTTGTGGCAATCAGTCACAAATAAAGTTTACACAACACAACAATTTTTTAATACGTGTATTTTATAAAGCGCCCAAAATGTACAAAAGGTGATATTAAAAGTGTATACATAGATTTTCATCAAACAACAAAGTTCCTGATTATTCACCAAGAGCTCAAATTCAATTGCTAAAAAATGTTAGTAGGCGTGTACCAAAATTTATTAATAAAAACCAAACAATGCAAAAAATTACAACTACAACTATCCCAGCTCACAGTTGAGCCTTAATTCAATCTCTTTGAAGGTTCTTGCAAACAAACTATTAAAACGCCTTCACACATAATATAATATGAGATCTCGGCTAAAAAACACTGCAATCAATACTGAATTCATTAAGGCGCATACAAATAAATAATTACAGCTTTTTTAAAGAAAACACATCATACTGATGTGGTAATTAATAAACATTTTATGCAGGAACAATTTATATAATATCCACTGTACATTGAGAAAGGGCAGCCAAGTTCACCCCTTAAGAGCCTTCCTCGAGTAAAAGATACAGATTAAAACTTTATTAAAATGTTATTAAAAATTATTGAACACTGTGGCAATTCTGAAGGGACTGTACCATAGCACCCAATTCTAAGATTCTTTGATGCCACAATAATCAAAACGTGAACACAAAAGAGTCGTGTACAAAGACATACACGAAAAAATATCATGGCTGGGGGAGCCAAATGAGACTACAGACAAGTATGACACTACACGTTAAAAATACATAAATGAGACACACAGCACCGTGGTTTAGATTGCCAAACTGCATTTAGAAAGTGCAAAGAAACTGAATTTAGAAAAACGCTAATTACTGTATGCTCCGCTAACACTAGCACACACTACGACACACAACATACTAAAACACTAAACAGCCCAAAATTATAATAAAAATACGCCCACAATTCACTGTTTCAACACTCCATTGTCAACTGACTGCTCAACCACTATAACTTTACAACATTATTAAAACTTTACATTGCATGATGGTTACAGAAAATTACACAGGTGCGTTGTGCCATAGGCAAACAGAGATCAGCTGTTGAGACCCATAACGATACGTAGCTTCAACGTGTCTGCAGTCAGAAATGCCAGGAGAATAGGAGGGAAAGGTGTGCAATCCAATTCATTAACACAGAAAAGCATTTTTTAAAACTGTGATGCACTAGTAGGGGTATCACAGGTAGGGGATACGGGGGAGTAAAGAGAAGAGGATGCCGAGCACCACCGAGGAAGTCACTTAGCACTGAAATTGAGGCATTCGTTAATGAAACTAGGCGACGGCAGCCACGCCACCATCATAGCCTATGGAGGACCGGGTAATGGACCTGGGATAATAAGTTAATATTTGAACAAGAATTCAACTAATTTTCCAGCAAGAGTCCAGTGAGAATGAAGTTTGCGTTTGCTTAAAGTTGCTCAGCATGCTATATTTAAGTACTTTTTTTATATTATTTTTTGTTTGTTTTTATTGCAATTAGGGAGGATGTATATGTCTGTGTAGGGTAATAGTTCTCTTGGAAGGAGTCAGTATATTAAAACAAATTATTATTTCATTAAAATATGTTATTTCCACTCTAGAAACAATTGAACATGGTCACAATTTTTGGTCTTTGGGACATCAAAGTTAATCAAAATACAGTCAGCTCTCAAAATTACGTTCTTTCATAGTTCCCAGGAAAATGGTTGTTACTCCACAGGAGTTGTTTTTTGAATGGGAACTGATTCTGCCCCATCTCCACCATCAATAAGCAAAAATTGCATTAAAATTTTACTCAGGTTGTTATTGCAAGGCTGTAGCAGCAAAATAACATATTATGTATTTGTTAAGTACTGTACAGTCAAATGGTTCCTATGAATTGAGTGAGTGAGTGAATGAAGCGCGATTTGAGCAGTTTCGTATGAATTCACTCTTTAAAATTTGTGTACTTGTAGGATCAAATTTGATTAATCTTGACCAATTGTTACCCCCTGAAACTCAAAAATTGTATCCACGTTCAATAGTTTCTAAAGCAAAAATAACTTGTTTTAAGGAAATATTAATATACTTTAATATTTGGATGTCTTTCGAGAGAAATTATACAGTAGACAGACGTATAGGTCCTTCCCTTGTTACCAAAAAAACCTAAATACAGTACACTGAGCAACTTTTAGTGAGCACCAACATTTCACTGGTCTCTTGTAGGAAAATTAGTTAGTTTATTATTTGAATGTTAACTTGCTATGACAGGTCCATAACGCGGTACTTCTGATGCAATTACAATTTGTGTAATCTCCTTCGCTGTTGCTCTGAACAGGCCATGTACCAGTACAATGGAACTTTGTGACCTTACCAAGGTGAAAGGAGAGAGACAGATGGCTAGCCTGTCCTCCATTCGATGGCAGAGCTGCTCCTGCACCTGGCCTTGCATGCCTAGTTTTCCATTCTCCACATACAAAGAGAAATTGTGCGTAACAACCACAGAACAAAGAAATCAATGCGTGCTTTATCAATTTGCTTGTATCTGGTGTTGTGGGAATATTTCACCGGCAGTTATTGATTATTTTTGTATTTATTTGCTTTTATTAAGTGAAATTGATAGTCGGTGCATTTTCAATGTGTCCTTTTTAGCAATATATAATATTGGCAAATGCCAACTTCTTTGTAAAATAGCTTGTTCCACCATTTTTGGTAATTGTCTTTAAGCCTCGCAAATATGTGTATATTCTTAAGTTTATGGCAATGTCTGAGTTTGCAAGAAGTCCATACTCGTGCTTGCCCTTGGAAGTGACATCATTAGTGCTGTCTGAATTGCAAGTGAAGCAATTGCAAGTGAAGAATACAACTATACATGTAAACAAATATGTGTACTTCTCGTACCCTTGTGGTGTACTTGTGCCACCATTTCGAGAAGCAATTTGTAGGTTACCATTGATTTTCCACACAATCATGTTATTTAAAGACTAATAGGGCAACATCACTATGTCGTAAGCATAGAATATTGAACTAAGTTAATAATAATTGGAAACTGTTTTTAAAGTTCTAGTCAATAAATTTGTAATAGGCCTATTGGTTCATAACCTACAGAAGCTAAGGTAAAACAAATAATCAAAATTGTGAACTTACATACAATCAGCATGGTAATACATTTTATGTAAGTCAAAATTGAATCATATTTAATCCTTCATTTAACGTTTTAACTTTTGGCAACCATCAATTTTTTTCTGCGCGGAAATACATAACCAATAAAAGCAATTAGCTAGTTAATCACCATTGTTGAAGCAGACAAGGTTACCTGTCTGAATTCTTCAAGAATGGTGTGAAGAGTAAGTGCAAGGGTGCAAGTACATTAATATACAGAATGTCACAGGAGCATTGCAACAGAATTTTAGGGATGACATGTAATGTAATGAGGAAACAACTTTTGTCAGAGAATGGATGACCGGAGAAGCCGTTTTAGATGCTAGGCATCTTTGTATAACACATTATAATGTCTAGCATGTTGGCAGTTAGCAGTGCACGCAACAGGTACCAGCTGCCTACCTCCCAGGAAACAGTGGTATTTGATGTAGTACTGTAGAGGTGGTGACAATAATAAGTGGGTAAAAATGTGTAGGTTTGCTGTACTTGTTGACTGCCATTACATATTTCCATATGTTAACCTAAAGCAGGTCCTCAAAATGGAGGTCATCTGCTTGATTGGAGATGATTCAACATCAATGTATTGTCTGACGGACCCTCTGGAAGATGCCAAGAGTGGTTTGAAACACATTGCATGATGCTTGTATTTGTTCTACGAAAACATAGCTGTTCTCCACAGGCTTAGAGTAAACTCAACTCTTGATGTGATGCCACAGGAATAAATTGACTTGCTTGACGTTGAGTGACCATAGGGGCCATGGTACATGGCCGCCTCTCCCAACCACTTCACATTAAACGTGTCTGTGATGAGTTGGCTAACGTGATGATTGAAATCCAGCAGTGCGCCATCATGTTGAAACCAGATAATTACTGCTAGTATGTTCAGCTCCATATCTTCTAGCAGATTGCATAGCTTATTTCCCAGAAAGTTGTGATATGCCTGGCCATCTAAA
Source organism: Dryococelus australis (assembly GCA_029891345.1). Taxonomy (NCBI): domain Eukaryota; kingdom Metazoa; phylum Arthropoda; class Insecta; order Phasmatodea; family Phasmatidae; genus Dryococelus; species Dryococelus australis. The sequence continues at coordinate 264,157,740 of CM056994.1, read as the reverse complement.
CGAGCTGGAAGGATAAAGGGTCCACTATAAGATGATGATGTGTCATTAACATATATCAATACGTACAATTCTTGGGGATGATTTTTTTTTCTGGAGATAATCACACTGAAAGTTTTATTTCATAACCTACATCTCCTGCTAAAGACATGAAGCACAACATTGCTTCAGGGATTTTTTTCTGTTGCTGTAGAAAACGTGCATTCATCAAATTCATCTACTAGTTACCAGGAAACTACAAAATAGATCCAATACCATTGGCAAAGGCTCACTAGTTACACAGCAACAGAAGCTGTAAGTGTAATTGTTGCTCGAAATTCTGACAAGTGAGATGAGGTTTTTTATAACCTTTATTGCATTGTGGTAAGAGGTTAGGTCTGCAGGATAAATGAATGTTCTTTGTTGCTTTACAAATATTATCGCAGAGACTGTACAAGATAAATGGCTAAACAATAACATCCATCCTATTTTCTTTCACCGTTTTCTATCACTTTCTTCAAGCATCAGTAGCAATTTTTTATCATTTTTGTTCAAGTCAAAAAAGAGGACAAAGACACCTTGCGTAAATAATTATAAGGCTTACCATACTTATGCCAGTATAAAAAACAGTAGCCCCAGGATTATGTGACATCTTTGAAATAATCACTTGTTAAGTAAAAAACTGAATTCAAGTGTGCGCTAATGGCAGTGGTACCAACATACACTGTAACAACAACCAATTGGCTCCCTGAATTTGATTGAGGAGTTGTCGAAATTGAAGCTAAACCATTCTACTAATAGCCCTAAAATAAAAATTCCATATTTTTTTATACATGTAATTCTGCACTTCTCATATTGTCAAAATAATAATCATGACAAGGTAATACAGTTTTTTTAGCTAAGTTTGTTTAGATGTGCCCTGATTACATAAGTTTACCTTTGTCTTGTGTGCTTTTTTTATATAATAAGTAAGTCACAATCATGCTGTATGGATTTTGTATCTCTTGTCAAGAGCATCAACCATGACCTTAAAATCGCTATCAATTTTTTGTTATGTAACTGTTTTATGTAACCATTGGTTTCTGTACTCTATAGGGGCATCGAATTAGTGTTCTTGAACTTTCATATCAGTCGGATTCCTGAAAAGTTCAGGAGCAAGTGTTAAGCCAGTTCAATTGTTCACTTTTCAAGGTCATATATGAAACTTTTTTGCCTGAAACCAGTTATTCTGTTTTTGGCTTTAATGAACTATTCAGTTTATTATATAAAATCAAAGTTAATGAAGCTTTGGGTTTTTGTACATTTCATTTCAAAAATGTTTTCTGTTAAACTTTTATTAGTTCTGTAATGTTGATTTTCAATGTTTTCACTTATATGAAATACAACTTATATAAGTAAATTGTCACTGTGTTTTATATTTGCTGCAGTTTTTTTAAATAGTTACAGAAGCATATAATCCTGGCTATTATCACTTAAGATAAGAGTACTATACTAGCAAGTCATTTCACGTCATTAAATTTAGAGTTTTTCAATCTTTGTTTGCTTCTTAGCCCCAAGCAAATTTTCTAACACATGACTAATAAATATGAATTTAGTCTGTGTATATCAACAAATATCAATTTAGTTAGTGTATATCAACATGGAAACTACACCTTTCTCCCGCTTTCTCCTCTGCCAGTAATATACAGTCATTATGGTGTACAACTGCAGTATCCTGGCATGTTACTAATCACTGTAATTTAGATCATATGAATTTTTTGGCTTACATTTGGCGAAACAGTCTCTGACCTCAACAACTTTTAGGCCACAGGTTTGAACCAAGCCACTACCCCTGGGTGGACTTGGGTGGTTTGGGGAGTCTCTTTCAAAAGTTTTAGTGATAAGTAATTTAATTTGCTTTAGACATTTTATTTATTAGTAGCTTCTTCAGTGTGGTGGTGTTTTGCAGGTTATAATATAATAATATACACTTCTAGTACTGTAATCTGGTTAGATAGTGCCCTTCTGTGATGATTTAGTTTCACACACACGCACGCACTCACTCACACACACACACACACACATACATATATATATATATTTATTTATTTATTTTGTTGTTCATATATTCTTATTGTTTGTTCTTAAGAATTTTCTTGTTCAGAATTAAACCCCAACCAATAATTTTGAAAGCCTAATTCCCTGAAAACAGTAAAGAAGTTATCTTCAATCACTTCCCAGCATTTGTTGCACTTCTCTGTGCCATATAAATGTGTACTGTTGACGTTTCCATAACTTTTCTGGTGAAGCTGAGGTCATTTTGGTAATGGGATAAACTTAATATTTAAGCTTTTAATATTTTGCATGGAATTTGAATTTTGTTCACATTGCATACAAAAGACCTAGGCGTGAAATCTTGTTTCACAGTTAATTTCTATTTTTACATATACTTTCAAAATATTATACATCATAAAATTAATTGTAACATTTTATTCTGTACTATTTGCCTCAAACAAGTTATTTCATTTTAAGCAAAGCTATAAGGCTTTAAAGTGACGTTAATTGACACATTTATTTTAAGGAAATTTATGATTATGGTACAGTTTATATACAGGAATTCTTCCCGTCATTCCCACACACATGATCCTGTAAAAATATGAAAAATTGGCCAGAGATTGATAAAAATTACATTTGAAGATAAATTACATATATTATGTCCCATAAAAATGTTTGCATCTAAGTTTGCAAACCAGACCTCATACAAGCTCTCTTCTTACAAAAGAGAGAGGAATTTAATTCAACTAACCAAGCTTGTTTGGTTATGCTGTGGCATACCTGACTCATGTTTGGGGCTAAATCTTGACAAACATTACTGGAGATGGTTTTTCTCAAATGGTGGTTATTCTTTATTCCTGAAGATGGTTTTCCCAAAATACATAAATAGTTGTTATTCTAAATGTCCAGTAAATACCAGTACAGTTGCATAATATCTTTCTTTCTGATTATTCACCCACTTGATTAAGTCCGTGAGTACACACTATGCATGAAAACAATAAAGTAAGGAAACTTCCAGAACTTGAAGACAGTCTTCAATGCACACATTGTTCTTTTCAGTTATTAAATTTATAGCATGGAGTAATTTTATAGGTTAAAAAACACAGTACATATCTGAATGAGTTCAGTATATATTATTGCTAAAGCAGTTTCTTTATGTAACAGTTTACTGGTGTTCATGTACTCACCATTTTGTCAATGTTCCAAAATATAGAGAAGTTTGCAATGGCAACTTTTTTGATTGTATTTGTGTTAGGTCACATTACTTTAACCACTGTAGAGGAAAGTGAATAATTGCCAGTATAATGGAAAATACTCTGAGCTCACCATTTTAACACTAAACTGAATAACTTTATTAATTTTGTCAAAATTTAGTTTTTAGTTTTTGTAACTTTTAATTTTACACATACTGCATCTCACTGGACAAAATTTTGTCGTTTAATATTATATCATAAAGTTTCAGAAAACGGGCAGTGGGTCATCATAAAATAATGCGTTCATTGACTTTGGCCACAAAACTGGAATGGAAATTGCAGAAAGCATGTTATAAGTAATTTTACATAGTATTGGTTATTTAGGATGAACCAGAATAATATAGACTGTTCACAGTAAAGTCAGCATTTTTGACAGCCCTGCAAGTTTCTACTTTCAGCCTGTTAATTATCTATCCGTCAGAATTTCATTATAAACATTGCTATATGATTTTCAGTTAGTGTTTTCATCAAACTGCTCTGATTTCCACTGTATGTACTCATTAAATAGAAAAACAAATGAATAACTATTACAGTCCACACTATAACTATGTACACATTAATTTCAGTAAATATATTGCCTTGTAAATGTATTGATTGATGGTTTCCCCCCCCCCCCCCCCCCCCCCCCGAAAATACATGAATGCTTTTAACTCTGTTCAACCCATAGGAGGACATAAGAAAATATACTGTATTTTGTTTATGCTGTAGATAGCAATTCACAGAAAGTGTAACATGAGTCTCCCTTTCTTGCTTTATAAAAACAAGCCAAGCCATTTTGGATGTTTCTCTTTAATGTATGGATAGCTTGAATATTTTCTGTTGCATGCATCATAAAAACGTTACAGTTTTTATAATGTGGAGCATTTATTCCTTCATATGGAATACAAAGTGTCTTAAACATGTCATAAGGCATAAGAATTGCTAATGAGTAAATAACACTTGAGAAATGTTTTACATCTAGAATAAAACATTTTCATGGTGTTATTCTTTCAGATGAGTGACATACATGCCGAGGTATTGACTTATAAACTGGCTGTTGGGAAGTCATGTTGGGAAGTCATCAACACACACATATTCAGGGTGGTGATTTGCAATTAGACTGACAAACTTCGTAAGGTGATTCCTTATGAAAAAGTAAAAAGAAAATATAGGGGACACTTTATACCTAAACTGAATATTAAGAAAGATATGAGCCAGTCAAAATTTATTTTTTAAATTGTATTTTCAAAAGATATCGAAAATGAAGGAACATTAAATGACAATTCTCTTTGGGAGCCTTGACCTCACAACAGACGCTGATTAACACCTTCAACCATGTAATAAGGGTGGCCACCTTTTTTGGCACACAACGTTTGTACCATCAGGATAAATGGGTGTTCAATGTTGGTTTAGTGAGTAGTATGACTTATGTAACAAATATGGCCCTCTTGTTGCAACTGTCTAGGACCCGCCATTTTCATTAAAACACACACAATACACACAGCAATACATACTTCCTACATGGTGTATGGTATGTTGTGCCCACTGCATAGAAAATCGTGAAGGATATTTTTAACGTGTACTACTCATTAATAAGCTTACAATATTCCCTGCATGATGGATACATGCACAGCCTGGTGTATGAGACCTGTGTGGAATCTGTTTGTGATTCAAATGAATAAAGACACAAGTGGTTTTCAAATACTACTAAGTATCATAGATTTCTGAGGTCAGGTTTAACCTCAAATGCGTGGACGTAGCTGCTGTGACGTCACCTATCAATTCCTTCTCTATATTACCTCTCTTCATTGTTGATTCTCTATGTTCCACCCCTACGTCCCCTTACCTTCTCTCAATTTGCTTCTTGTTTTTTGCCAGGTCTCCCAGTCAGGAGCTGCGTGTGTCCAGATAAGATCATGGTGACGTAGGATTATGTTTGACTTGTGTGATGCGAGTCATGTTATGCAGGGCCAATCTAGGGCATTTATGTAGAATTGCATAAAATTAAATTCATTTTGGTGTCCATTTGAAATTCCGTTTGGTCAGCCGCTTCTTGGCATATTGTGTTCTCTACTTGTGTAACTTTAAATTCTTTCCTTATTAACCAAATTTTTGGAGCCTTTTAAGGTTGGCATTGTCTGATGTCAATGTCTAATTGGAATAAGCTTCACTTGTTTCCGGTATGTTAACAGTTGGTCAGTTTCTGTTTCTTAAATGACATGCACCATGTACCTTTCCTCGCAGCTATAAGTATTAATTATTATCAGAGTTCTATGTGCCATTGTAATCTCACTATAGAGTTTACTGCCTCCCCTCCCCCCGTGCCCATATTTTTTTGCCACAGCTTTGATGGCCTGCCGGGTACATTTTAATGTGTTTCTGCAGACAATTCAGTCGTTATTTGACCTTCATTATTTTTTTTTAAGTGCAAAATCGTGTTTTATAGTATGCAATGGGTTTTGATGGTGGTTAACTATTGCACTAGTGTGTAAATGGAACATTGGTCTCTGATTACAACAATTTTTTCTATATTGCAATTGAATTTGGTGATTGTCTTGAGAAAATTTGGGTGCTTTGCACATTTATTTTGAAAATATTGTACATTTGCTTCAATGTGTGTGGTTTGCCTCTTAAATTTTAGTCAATTACGTCATGTTGTGTGGTTAGAGCTATTTGTGATGCAAATAGTTTAGAGATTGTATATTCAAATATTTGTGATATTCTGTGTGTGTGTGCATGCACGCATGTGTGCGTGCATGCGTGCGCACCTCTTTTTTTATATATATATATATAAAAAAGGCTGTGTATATTTTCAGATTTTATTAAATTGTAATTTTTGTTTGAATTCATGTCTTTCTCAAATCATTACTTTATGTGGCTAATTTGTCACAGTTTTATTGTGGAGGCCAGGGAACAGGACCAGATGCTGAACACAACTTTTATGCATTTAAGTAAGGACTTAATCGCATGCATCGTTGCATCTGCTGGGACCATTCTAAACATAAAGGGTGTTTTACAGTGTGTCGAACAATTGACAGTGTCACAAGAAATCTCGTAGCCTCCTTGTTTGTAACACCCTTGGACAGGCTGTTTGCGAGATACCAGAACAGAAAGTAGAAGGGATTCATGAGAATGTGTGCTATTTAGACGATACATTCAACACCCACATTGAAAACGTGTGCGCACATTGTGGTCAGTCATTGTACATCCCCTTGTATTTCGTCATGTGTTATAACAACGATAGCGAGAGGGCAGTGTCATAATAACCAGTAGTCAAACACATTTTGAACATGTTTACTGACAAATGTACATCAATAATAAAGTAACAAAATACAGGTGAAGAGTTGTGGATAAAACAACAAAGTTTGTAAGGGTGCAGGTGGTTGCATGCTGGTACCCTTATAAATTTTGCCTGTTTTCTCAACAACCAATCGCCTGAGAGAGTTACACTAAGGCAATGTATTTTTGTACATTAATGTATACATGAATATGACGTCATTAACAGTGATAAACACCCAAGGGTTACACTTACTCAAATTTGTTGGTTAATAACATGGCATCCCCTACTTACTTGACGAATAGGATGATATTACATGACAACTGTTTGCAGATTTAAGATCTTTATTCAAGACTACTGTATTTACGGAATTTCTCTTTCATCTTAAGTAGGTTTTATAATTTTGAATCAAAACAGTTTGAAATATTGATTTTGCAGGCCACTTACCTCCAGTTATACTACTATAGGACATAGGTCGTATAATGTTTTCTATCTCATTTTGCATAGGGAATCACCTCATAGCATTTGTACCTGTAGTTCAGGATGATCCTAGATAAATTTATTAAAATCATACTATTTCTTATTCTTATTTGCATATATCAAAAATAAAATTATTTACAGTTGACGTGAATTGTCTTATTTATAGTTAAGACATGAAACTACTTCTCATAACTTTCTGGCAACTTTACTATAAGCATTTCTGTCATTGTTAACATTTAAATGTATACATTTAGAAGCAATGATTGTTTCAAAGGTAGATTTGAAAAGTGCTCTCTTTACCATGAACAGCCTGTAGTACTAACATGCCTGGTAAAGTTAAAGGATCGTAGGCATGTATAGTGTGTGTTCTTTTGGTCCATTAATATGATGCACCATGGTCAACATTCATTATTCCATTGTATCTCCACCCCAGTTGCACCACCACCTTCATGCTAAGCCACGTCGCTGATAGAGTCAGCAACATCTGTTTCATCACCCACTTACAGGCTGAGAGAGGTCTGTAGCTGCCTGTATAGTGAGTAAGTGTTCGAATGATAAGCAACATGGTAGTCGGATAAGTAATTCAAAGAGCAACTTGCGTTCTTGTGCTTCAATACTACTCTGATTAAGTAGTTCTCTTTCTATCTGAAACAACTCCCATTTAAGATGGTTTCGGATACCAGATTTCACTACTTTTGGCATGAGGCCGAATTATTAATTTAATACTAGAGATACTTGAAATAGCTACATAAAAGAATATGTACGTACCATGAAGCCAGGTATAAGGAACGGTCCTACCAGTGTACATCCGGGTAAATTGACTAGTTCCAACATATCTAGCCGCTTAATTAACTGGCCAGTCACTAGCCCAAAAGTTATACAGCAGATCATGTGAACAGTCGAAGCACCGAGGTGTATTGAGTTCCTAGTGGAGAGCTCCCCCAAAGATTGGCCATTGCAATAACCTCTGCTCTGTGTTACTTGTATTTGCAGTCAGGCTATACGCGATGCCGGCGTTATTTCCCGTACACAAATTAAGAAGCAAATATTAATATACAAAATTAGTTTAATAATTACTTATGGCTTACTATGATTCAAACACTTTAGTGATACAAGAGTTAGCAAAACTAATAAGTAAAAAGCACTCAAATTCAATGCACGCATGGTTTCATTACAGTAAAATTAAAATAATACGATATCAAAAGCAATGGTTCTACCATAAAAATTTACTTTACCGTTAATAACAATACAATTTAACTTGCGGAAGTTAAGAGTATCAAATTCAATGCAAATCATACGAAGGTAACCTGTTACATTTACGTTAAGTCACATGCTTGATAGATTAATTAAATTTTCAGAAATTTAATTATTAATAACTAGCAGTGGAACCTAACTAAACTATGTACAGGATATGTCTAGAAGGGACCTCACAATATGTATCTGGGTTCTCTGTTTGAGCGGTAGAGTGACCTAGCTAGGGCCTTAAAAAGAGGCCATGTCGCAGTGACCATGGGATTACCTGGATAGAGCAGTGTTAAGGCGAGGGTAGGTTGACCTAGGAGGTGCTCGAGGCTGATGAGGACTGGAGGCGCTGCTGAATGCTGAAGACGTCCTTCAGGGGTTGTGGTGGTAGGCGGTGCAGGCGTAGGACTACTAGGACTAAGTCAGGTGCCCTCTGCCTTCACAGCAAAAAACGATGCAAGATTAGGTTACCGCCTCTGTATCAAACTCCGGCCTTCGCAGCCTCTTCAGTAGTGGATATGTGACTCTGGTGAACCACCCCGAGCAACTGCACAGGCATGGGCTGACTCGTCTTTCCTAGTGATCTCTGTAAATCATGGGTGCTACGAAGGGTTCGGGGGGCTTGTTTCCACCTCCAAATGGTGGAGCTTGTAACATCACGTGCATAGACCAGTAGATGCCTTATCTCGCCTCTTTGCTCGGCATCTGGGGTGCAGAACTTCCAAGCTAAGGGAGCTCGTGTAGATCATGACCCACTGTAATTGGGTCGCGTCTCTGGCAGCACCACATTCAAACTGGTGCACTCTTGTACTGACGAGCGTGCTGAAGTAAATAACTTTGATGTGGCCAGGGCAATGATGTGATTGTTTTCTGTGTAGGCAGGGGTACAGTACAAGCTAGGAGCACGGAGTTGAAGCATGTTGAGACTCTGTCAACATTGAGGAGTTTCCTAGTGTCCTGCCTCCAGTACTTGTGTTAGACTTGCCCATAAAATCAACTATCTGGATGAGGCAAAGTCGTGATTCCATAGAGTGCTCTATCTAGTGCTAATTTCATCATGCATCAACCGTTAGATTCAGAAACACTTTCACATTGGTCCACAAAGTAGCACCTTTCTGCACCATACGGATGGTCACTACACTAGACTTTGTCTTATGCTGTAAAGCGGGAGCAATTGTGGTACTGATAAGTGGCATTTGCAGCTATGTCAAGGGTGACTATGAGTTCCTGTCCTCGTATCTCTAAAAGTTTTTTGCCGGGACTGTGGGCACCTTCCTTTTTCCAGCACTGGCGTTTCTCTGTACTGGTGTTTCCATTTTAGCAGGTTTACTACTGGTGATGGCAGGCACAATTTTACTATGGTTTGTGTTGTTGGCAGCAGTCTGTTTGCACTGATACAGTATGTAATCCTGAGGGAAATGTCTTTTGGGGTAATGCCAACACTTGGGAAGTTGAAATCCCCTGGGCAAGGGTGGAACTATATCTTATATCTTGGTTTCGCTGCCAGCAGGTGCTGTTGTCTTGGCACATTCCTGGGCTCTCAGTTTCAAGGCTAAGTCCTGATTCCATGTTTAAGCATGCCAAACTAACTCCTCAATAGTTTGTGGTGCAGGTTTTTGCAGATGGGATTGTATTTCTGGAAGTAGGAGCCTCGTAATGAATTCCATGGCATGATGAAATCAGTGTATTTTTGCCACCATTTGGTTGCTTCGTCATGCTGCTTTGCTTTGGCATGGTATAGCCGTAGGGCTTTAGGGACTTGCATTCATTTCAATTTGGCGACACAAGCTTGCAAAAACTGTCTAGAGGCTTTTTGTGAGCATCTTTTGTGTACTTTAGAAGTAGGCTCTGGTCTGGTACCGTGTAACAGGCTTCTACTGATTACGAAAATTTTCCTGGGGTGTCCTGTTTGTTTGACTTGCATATGAGGCACACAAATGTTAGACCTTGAAGATCTATGACTTGGTCAGCCCAATCAAGTCACACATAACATAAACCATGCACACTTTATGTATATTTCTAGTGCAGTACAGTACTGCACAATGGTTTACCTCACTCAAGATGTTATCTAAGTGGTTACCAAGCTGCTATCTGCCATATTGAGATGGTGCCAATGGGGTGTTTCCCGACACTCTGAAGTTGATGTAATGGTGCTAATTCTGAGGCTGCTTATCTTGGGTACTTCCAAGGTCTCCAAGATACCCCATGCTAGGTGCCAAGAAATGGAAGCTTGATGCACAACCTGTGTCTGGGTAAATGTCAAGCTTCTCACCCCTAGGAACCTGGAAGCTTGGTGCTCCATTCCTGGGTAATTTTAATGTTTGGGCCCCTTCAGGATTTCTGTCTCTGGTAGCTCTGTTAAAGGAGGGGCTGAAGCAGAAGTTGGCAAAGTTGATGCCCAGGATGGGCTGGAAAGAGTAGAGGTGCTGGATAGCTTAACAGATGGCCGACAGCTAGGGAATGAAACCTGGCTTTTAACGAAGGTAACAGTAGTGGGCCTGACTGGTTTAGGATAACCTTTAGGCAGGGTTGGCAGCAGTGGTGGAATAACCTTTGATACTGTAAAGCTACCTGGTTGATAAGCTAAAGCACAATTCAAGATGCTGTTCCTTGGAGGCACTTGCCAGGTGGAGGGTCAAGTGTTACCGCTGGTTTGTACACAAGCAGCCTCCTGTTGCAAGCGAGAATACACCCTTTGGCAGTCGGCTCCCTGCCTCACAGATCTGTAGTTTGTGCAGTGATTATATTCTCAGCCTTTCCACTCCCTGCTCTAAGGTAAGGCATGTGGCGAGATATATGCTCAGGCTTACACAAGGTCATTTGATAAAGCACAGTGGCCTAGGAGCGGGCCTTCCAGAGAGCTGGAGCCTCTCTCTGTCACCAGTGCACAAAGATCTGTCCACTTCTAATGGAGGACATCCCTCCACCTGACGGTGGTGAGCCCTGATCCCCAACTCAGTGATGCACAAAAAAGCAGCAGTATCATTGGTAGCCAGGCATTCAGGTGACAGAGGAAACGTTTCAAACTCGGGAGTTTGAAAGAGAATCCATAGAAGCTGCAGTATTGCTGGTAACCAAGCCCCTTTATGAGCTTTGCTTTCAGCTCCAGCAGTGCCCATAGAAGCGGCAGTATAACTGGTAGCCAGATACCCAAACAGAGGTAGGAATTCGTTCCTAATGTTCACTAAATGTGAGCCTGAAGGGCTTTGGGTCGCAGACCCTGCCTTAGCCTGAGAGGGCAGCAGATTGATGGGAAAGATGCAGGGTGGACAATGAGGTAAAAGTATGGGGTTACTGAATATATTGGTTTATTGTGATTCGTGATGTCTTCCAACTTATAAATAAATTGACTTATACTCATTAGTGCGCAGCACTCAGCCGCACGTTTCAACAGAGTTTGATGGATTCTACACATCATGAGACATCAAACCTTGTACTGTCTACTCATTGCAAAGGACAGATACTCCACGCCTGAAGATTGTACTGTTCACCGGCCGAGCCACCGAGACTATGCATAAAGCTCATCCAAGTACTATAGCGTGCCACCAGATAGCCCTACTAGTATGATAGTCAAGATAAGCACCTGGAACCAGCGCCGGCCGGTGACGTCACATGCCCAGAGGATCTATGCCACATTTATCCCCTCTCCAACCTGATCAACGTTGAGCCAGCCAGTGTATAAATAGCAGGGCATGTCCCTTGTAACACCAGTCTGTTCTGTTCCTTCACCACACTGCCTGGCGCGTAAGGAACCATCGGCTCCTTTCGTAGTCTTCACCACACTCCTGGTGCCGAAGACTCCTACTATTCTAACAGTCTTCACCAGTCATCATCTAAAGTTCTTAAACACTTAAACACTTCTGGCCCCTTCAGGGAAACACCGTAACGTAGACAAAATTAAATTATTTTCGTAGCACTTTGTCTACTTACCCCCATTAGCCTAGGAACATGTCGCCTTCACCTGTCAATCGCAGGTCAGCTTCTGTAAGCTCCGACTGGTAGGAGGTAGTGCAATACCACCCCATTTATTTCTTTCAATGGAATAAACATGTTTTTTATCCACTTAATGATATCTTCCCCATAGTCATTGTATTACCTTTCCCTGTAAACATTGGCCCCATCAGAGAGAACAGATGACCGGGAAATTTGCTCCAACCGCCAAACACGTTAGTAGAGTACACACTGTCACCCATTCTGTGCACCACGGTGTACGGAATGGTAGAACCCCGAGTGTAGGTACTACTCCTCTTGGGGTCATCTTGGTGCTTGCTCTTTCCACTTCTCTTCTGGTGCCGGAAGAAGCATTCCATGAGTTGTGAAGACTGGTCCCCAGGGGGAACTCACCCACCTATCGTGACAGTCGGCCAGTGAGACCTGAGTCTCAGTATCCACCGCCATTCTGGTGCCGGATACTGAGATAGGGATACTGCATTAGGTTTGCAGAGGCTGTATATGGTTGTACACCTGAATAGGGCCACAGTGTTACCTGCTCCACCTCCGCAGGGTTTGATAGTAGAGTTCTCTTTCTCTTACTTCATGCCATACTCCTGTTGCATTGGTATCCATAAGGGGGTAAAAAAAGCTGAGAGACTAAGTACCAGCCAGAGGCTAGCCCAATCCCCACTGGACTAGAGCACCATATTCCCAGGGAGCAAGCAGAAGCCCTCCACCGACTCGAGAGACCAACCACACTCGACTACAAGCCAGCACTCTTCACTCCACCCACAAAGCTCGATGGCAACATACATCCAGTATTTGTAGACTATCTGAGTGGCCGAGATACAGCACACGGCTTAGCCAACTTGCACCCACCAAAAATACCTTCTGCCTGCGATGCCTCTTCAGCTGCCTAGGACGTCACAGGTCAAAAAATGTTAAGTTTTTCTGGCGCCCAATGTGAGGCCTAATACCTTAATTACGGGGTTTAATTACGCAGAACCAGTGCAGCACGACCCTGATCTAAGCTACCTAGTTGGGAGCCGAACCGCCTACCGCACAGTTTTGCGGAGTCTGTAAACACCCCGTGGCATTTAACAAACTTGCAACAATGTCAGACACAAACATTGACCAACAATAGTAAGCCGATGTAAACTTGGCCGAAGCCAGACATGAACGTTGTTCATAAACCTAACTGCCCTGGCATGGGAACACACCACATAGAATGTGCCCACTGCCAACAAAGTTTCTACTACATATGCCTAGGTTGGGTAGACAACGTTAAGTATACAGATGAGAAGACTGTCTGGTCAGACAAACCACCTTTTGTAGCTGCATTACGTGCCAAGGACACGGGACCCACATAGTATGATGTATACTTTTTATGGAACCGTATCACCATGGCTGCATTGGCTGGCCCGATGAGCGAATAACCCGACCTGGCATGGTCTACAAATGCGAAGTATACCAGTACGCTGCCAAATACTGACTGCAATACCCAGGGCCTACCACTCACATCAGTATCGCACAACGTACAGGGGAACCCTAAATTCCTGGATTCGCTCATTTTCCTAGCGGAATGTGAAAAGAAACTGAGAGAAAATAACATCATCAGGCCCAAACAGTGGGTAAGCCGAACACGGGCAAAACTCGGGAGCAAGGTGTTGGATTGGTGGAACAAGTACGGTGAATTTAACACTGACTGGAGTCAGTTGAGTAGCCAACTTATCACCCAATTCATGAGAGAAGAGGTGTTGGCAAATCTCACAATTGATTTCTATAGTTAAACACAAACCCCGAAAGAAGAAGCAGAGATATTTACGCTGCAAGGTACAAATGTTTCGCCGAATCTTCCACAGCGAAAACGAAGAGAGCTGCATATGGCACATAACACGTATGTTGCTATCCAATCTAAGAAACCTGTTATTGATTCCTAAGATGCTCATGGTGGACAAATTAGTGGAAAGAACGAGAGAAATGGAGCGCAATTTCAAAGCACAAGCAATCCTGGACTGACCTAAAATAAGCAGGCCCATTGAGTCAGATAAACCATCTGAATGTGAAGAGTGAAATCCCCCCCCCCCCCACACACACATGCACGCACACACGCACGCACACACATCAAGCCTGCCAAAATGCTGGTACTGCCCAGAATATCACTTTCATAAAGATTGCCCGCAGCGGCAGACAAGACGGGGCCGAGCAGAGGAAGGGGATGAAACCAGTGCGCCACAGCCGGTGGTCGAAACAAGCTGACTCCACCGGACCACAAAGGGTCCATCATCCATCTCCTAGACAAAGAAGCAGAACTACCAAAAGCCCCACACATTGAAGTCAGCATCAACGGGAAAAGAGTTCTCGCTCTGCTCGATTCAGCCGCAACTGGAAATTTTGTACGCAGCAAGTGGACCGATGAGCAAAGGGCATCACTGTGCCCACAAATATAAACCGTAAGGATGGAATAGCCAGAGTGCACAAACTAAGTGTTGGGCTGACCACTCTCATTGTAGAACTTCACAAAAACTCCGGACCTGCGGAATTAGTTGTCTCACCGGATATCCATTAAGCCGTCATACTGGAACACCCCTAGCTCTGCCAGCAACGTGTGGACCATGGGCAACGGAAGATATGCCTGGGCGACAAAAACTGCATAACCATCAACTGAGAACTCTGCCCAGACACCGTTGTTCCATCAACTCTCAAAGAAGAGGAAATTGACCACCAACTCATTGATGAATAGTTCCATCAAATGAAGAAAGTTCTCTATGAACACACAAGGACTTTTGGACTTGTAGGGATTCTTCGCCAAACAAGAACCATACAGCACAAAATATGACTGAATACAACCACACCAGTTTACAACAGATCATACAGGTTGTCCCCCTAGATGACACCATCTCATCATGGAGCAACTAGAGGAGATGAAACAACAGGGAATCGTGGAGCCTTTGGATTCCCCTTACAACTCACATATGGTATTGGTTTGTAAGAAGAACGGCCAACTGAAATTCTGTGTCAATTACAAAGCTCTGAAAGATGTTACTCATCCCATTGCCCCACCAGCAATCAAACTAGTGCACACTTTGCATGACATAGAGGAAGCAAAAGATTTTCAGTACCCTAGACTTGCAGTTGGGGTTCTGGCAAATTGCCATGCACCCAGACAGCAGAAAATACACTGCTTTCACCAGTCCAGAGGGAGAAACCCTTCAGTTTCGAGTCATGCCTTTCGGGCTTAAAAACGCTCCGGCAACTTTCCAGTGGCTCATGTCAGCTGAGGTACTGACAGGGTACTTAGGGAAATTCTGTTTCATTGTATACTTAAAATCCTGGGAGGAACACCTATGCCATATTCAAAGGGTACTGGAATGCCAGGAACTCCACAGGATGACAGCAAAACTCTTGAAGAGCCACTTTAGGAAGACTTTGATCAATTATGTTATGAAGGAATATAATTTATTCAGTATTTCAGCTGTTTTGACAGTGGTAGTTCAACATATATTGGCTGTGGTTTGAGTTTTCAGCAGTTATAGTTTCAGTCAAATCTGCAACAGTGATATTGGCCATTATGTTTTTTTCTTGTACATTCTTGAAACACAGTTGATTACATATTAATTTTTTACACAATTTTATAAAATGAGAAAGTAGATACTATGGGGTTTGCACAGGTGTCAAGCGTTTCAAAGACACAACAGCGTGTTTTTATTGTTGCTAGCCGTATCATATAATGTCCTACCAATGGACACTTGTACAGTATACTATAGCTCCATTTTATTTTCTTCGCCTTTGTGTTTTATATGTGCAAACAAATACCCCAGCCGAATGTGTGTGCTGATAGTTAAGCTTGATGCATGACGTATATGCTTATTAATTAAACGACTGCTTCTCATCAGTGCAACTACATTGCTAGCAGTTGTTAACGGAGTTGAGTCACCGCCACTGCCTACGAGATTGTTGTATCTACCGGGACGGGACAGACATCCCAATAATGGAATTTATTTTCGCCCAATGAGCCACCGGTACCATGCAAGTGGTCCGGGGCTAGTACAGCAGCATACCGCGGGATGCCACCACAAGTATGATGCCTAGATCCCACAGCTCTTCACTATGCCACTCATACCAAGGAGCTAGGCGCTGGGCTTGCACCTTCTAACCCCCTCTCCAGACGCCCCTATGCCAGGGAAGGAAGAGATGGCAGAGGAGTATAACAGGAGATGCGCCTTGGCCTCCAGATCATTAGTTCTTCTTCAATTCTCGATCAAGTCTACTGACTTTTCTCCTGGGCTATCTTCGCACAAGCAATTGGTGCCGAGGCTCGGGTCACCGCTTCCGCACAGGGTCGAAGATCCTCTCCAACCTGCATTTAATGAAGAACCAACGCCATCATCAGAGCAGCACACTGAGACACGTTCGGTCCCTTACTGACACCAGAGAGTAGAGCTCGCCCCGAGGAGTAAACCTTAACACAAGCACCAGCAACTGCCTACTCCCATAGCTTTGCACAGGACGCCTTCCCCTGTTTACACTAGGGTGTTTTACTTTCCACCAAGCCTGTATGGATAGGAGGTAGTACTTCCACCATCTCTGTTTATTTTACTTCACAGTAAAATAAACATTGATCTTGCCTAACTACTTGAGTATCACTCAGACCTCCTACATCTTGTCATCATTGATACGGAGATGGCAGGAGACCAGGTTCGCTCTTTCCGAATCTACACAGACAACATACCAAAATGTCCTTGGAAGGCTGCCCATTCTCTGCCCCAAGCTGTGAACGATTGAGCCACGACACTAGGATACCGTCCCCGGAAGGTGACATGCCAGCTTGAAGTCACCTCCGCCTCACCGCTCACTTCGTGGTGCAGAGGAGGGGAATTTCTTCGGGTCTGGGGAGACCAGTGACCTTGGGACACTCACCTCATCTATATTGGAAGGCCACCCGTTCCTTGCACCCAGGTGGGAGGAACGGTAGAGCCACAACACAAGGTACGCTCCTGGTGGGATTGGCTTTCCAGCTAGGGTGAATTACTATCACCGCACACCTCGTGGTGTCGAAGAAGTTACTCTCTGGTGCAGGAGGGGCCAACCCTATTGGGACAACACCGTGCAGTTCCTGCAACCCACACTTTGCAGCTCGAGTCTTCCACACCTCCGGTGGAGAAGTCAAGAGTGAGGTGTAGTGTTGGCGGTAGCAATTGGCACCTAACTGTACTCTAATACGTTGACTGCCTAACTCCTGCAGGCTCTATATTAGGATAGAACCTGATGCCATACATCCATAGGGGTGGTGTTCAGAAGACGGTTAAGTAGGTGAAGGTTATCTCTAAGAATCCACAAGGGCTTAGCATCCTTCCCAGCGGGTTCGAACTACTGAGTCCACACAAACAGGCTGCTTTGCTGCAACGACTCCAGTACCAACTGTCATACCTACCGCTTTGTTTGAGCTGCCCACTTGTGTTGCGGAAAGATACCATCCAGTACCATCCTGCTCAGCGAAGGGTCCACCTACGCTCCGACTGTACCTAGTAGTTCCATGCCAATAACAAACCCTAGCGCAACACACACACACACACACATGCGCACACATAGACACACAGAAAAAACCACTACCCTACAGTCAAGTGCTACCAGGGCCGAGGGAACCGCGCTAGTACAATCACCTGCAGGACAGACACGTCGTCCCGCTAACGTTAATTCCACCCCACCACCTAAGTCTGCACCATGCCCAGTAAAACTGTCAGAGCTGGACTTTGTGCCAAGCCGACGGCCTACTAGGCTAGTACTGTACTCTGGTTGGACACCAGTGCCTAGAGACAAATAACCACCCAGAGATGCGACTCGCCTAGCATTAAACAAGTTACCTAGAGACACGGGCAGCCAATCATCCGGGACTGTCACTCGTCAACCTTATAGGAACTGCCAAGCTGTAGTAACAACCATTTTTTCTTTCCATCTCATTTTGGCTGAATCAACTCTCCATTAGTGGAGAGTGATAGTTTGCCTAGAGGAAATATCTCTTCTGACTACGTAAAATTATCTCACAATGCAAGTTTTTGTATAGAATGAATTCTTAAGGGATTCTGTAGCACTGTTCCTAAAGTCTATCTGGCTGGCTGTCTTAAAAAATATTTTGTCTCTCTGCTGTGTAACGTTCATGAAACTGCATCATTGACAACAAGTCTCGGTGGAAAGTTTCCAATTTGTTTTCATCTTTACTCAAAAACATAATTCTCATGTTTCCATACCTACTTGGTACCTTTCCCATGTCGATTTTGTATTAATGAAATCATAACATTCTAACTCTCGTCAAATATTTAACGTAAATCAGAACAGATACATTCGTAGGTAATACTACAGAATTTGAAAATTCACAGCATTGTATCACAGTGAATGAAACATTGAAAACAAAGGCCATCTTGAAACATGTCATAAGCGAAATACAGGAAGAAAAGGCAGGAAGGATGGACAATAAAATGTGGATTTTTCTTTTTCCATAGCACTAACTATACACATCAAAGCCAGTAATGGCTGGCTCAGTTGCCTTGTACGAGGCATAGAGTGTCGTGGAATGTGGCATACTGTGTATATACATTTCTCATCATACATGCAGCAGTTACACTGTAAATGAAGCTACACCATGAGGGATATTTTGCAAAACAGCTGGTAGATGTTCTATTATTACTACAAAACATTTGGCAGATGTATTTAACTAAACATTTTGTAGCAACCACTAAATGTTTTCAGTGTGTCCAACCACAGAGCTCTAACTGACTTTGCAGTAACACATTTTTTACAGTTAACTCACAAACTTGTAACATTTCAGTATTAAGAGTGGGATGGACCCCCATATTTTTTGTGAAATAGTTGTTTGCACAAATACATGTATCTCGGTAAATAAATGTTCTGCAAATACAACTATTTGTTAGAAAAGATAAAAAAATTATCTACACTTTTTTTTTTAAAGTGTATTCTCGGAGGGGAAATTTGTGAAAACGGTCAAATATCACATTTTTAAAGCTTACGTATGCAGTTTCCTTAAGTGGCAAGAGAAAAGTACAAAGATACAGGTGTAGTTTATTCTGTAGGTTTTCATCGCATGTAATAAAACCCCACTGTTACAGACCTAATTTACACAGTACATGGTCACGACGGAATCACTGCACACCTTGCGCGTAGGAGCGATGAGGTGCTAGAACTGCGTGTTAGTGTTGCCCGTATCGCTCCCGTGCTTGTTAACCATGGACAGGAGGGATCCATCCCACTCTTAATAGAAGGCAGAAATTCTGTTCACCATTTTTTATTTACTCCTCCAACAAAATTTAATAAATATATCTTGTTTGATGTCTTGAAATAATTATATTTCTTATCGCCATTATTATTGATAACTAAACTAAAAACATCTTGCAGCAATTATGTATGAAATTATATCAATTAAACCTTTCAATCTTAATCATGCATCCATTCTTGATGGTGGTTATTTTAATTCTATTAAAGAAAATTGTTTGACTTTACTTTAGCCTTACTTCTGTTGTTACGTGTTCTCTGATTGGCTGCCGTATGACCACGCCACATTTAACCTCCAGCTAGCAATGGCGAGATAAGAGCCAACCAAATGGCGAGATAAGAGCCAAACAGGATACTTTTCTTTCGTTGCCGTTATTTACAACATGTAATGCTTACTATCCTCTAGGGAATAAGTGATCAACATGTTATATCCCCTAATAACAAATTAAATATAACTTACAAATGATCTCTGTCAACAAACAAAGTAAAATAACCAAAGATTATATTGCACTTTGTGGAAATTTGATAATAAAGCTTAATTTGGAGACCTATTGATTATTGTGAAAGTAAATACTGTAATTATAGAAAAATACAATATCTAGAACCAAAGTTAAATATAACACCTGAAAAACAGCAATGTTACACACTCGCAAAGACCTTGCCAACCTGGCATACTACTAAATTATAAAAACCATAATTCTGATTACTGCCAGCAGAAATAATAAATATCAGTTCCAAGTATCGCTGTGATAGTAATGAGGATTCATGACAGAATGGGTTCTTACAGTAAATTGATTCGAAAAAAATATCTACTTAATTTTACTTTCCATAAACTTTCGTTACGAAGAAATAGGTTGATGTGTTTTTATAGAATATATTTTATCACTAGTTTGATATATAGTATGATATAAATTTAGAACTTTAATATGAGCATGCAACAATACATTAATCCTTAATATGCACTGACACAAAATAAAGAAAAAAGTAATTGTATAA